>JAQGAZ010000223.1:0-81834 GCA_034692225.1 Polydesmus complanatus | reverse complement strand
AAAAAAATCGATTTTCCTTAAAAATTGACATAGTTATTAATTTTTCAAAACTATACTTTATCTTTACGGACACTATAGTTGTATGAAAACTTTAAATTTTGATTGTATTAATTTTAGACAATTTATCGAGAATGATATTGTGGATTTTGCCCGAAACAACCCAGGAGTAGTTATCTATTTAAAACCCCGACGTCATCATTCACCTGGTCTATTTGCACATTATTGTAAGGATTGCATTAATATGGCTACTATAGCCTACTTTGTAGCTTAGTACTGTATAAGAAATCCGAGCACATGTATTAATTATGTGAAGGAATCGCGAAAGTTTATTCGCTAGTTCTTTAAGTGAAAGGTTTATTTTATTGTTTACAATGTATTTTTTTTCTAGTAAACGGCGAACAAGATTACGTTTCATGCCATCAATTTTCCAACGAAGAAGTAATTAAGCACGTGAAATACTTAACAGAAAAGTCTGGATTTCCGATCGTTCGGTTAAGGAAAAATTGGCATACGGATACGCCGAGTATACAAGGAATATGGACTCCGTTTGATCGTATTGACCCGGAAATGAACATCGCTGACTTCCCCTTAAATCTGAATTATCCGAAGACGCAGCTTTCAGCTACCGATATTCTTCAACAAATGGCGAAAAACGCAAAACTTAATAAAAATATTACGAGTGAAATCTCGCCTAGTAGTAGCGAAAGCAATTAATTGAAATAGAAAAATTATAGCAATTTTTATTTTTTATTAGTTTATAAGTTGAAAGAAATATTAATTCATTAAAGTTAACCCTGAAATTTTGAAGGAATTCAGTTCAATTTTTTCCATTTCACTATTCATTTTTTCATGTAAATCACTATATACAGGTTTCCAATGTTTCTGTTTCATCTAGAATTACAAAAATTAAAAAAATAAATTTAGATTTATTTATTACCCAAATTAGAAGCCAACCTTTATTCTTCTCGTAGATTTATTCTCTTTCAATTCTGTTAAAGATGGGTAAAAATCGCTTATTTCTTCCGGGTTATATTCGTCAAATAATTCTATTGCTGATCTAAATAATTGTTTACAAATACATGACCATGCATTACAATATAATAATTAGACAAACTTACTTTCTGGCTAAATCCAAAGGCAATTGTCCATCGCCGTTTATTGGACAACATACGGAAATATGAGATGCAAATTTAGCTACAGTGGGATGATAATGCGACTAAAAAATAAATAATGAAAACAAATTCTAACGTATTAAAAACTAAATATTACATACTTTTAATAAATGTATCCCCCACAATGAACTCGAACCGGCATTGCAATGTTCAGGATCGTCTAATTCAGGAAGAAAACTTCCATTAGCTTGACCAGTTTCTCCATCAAGTATCACATCTAAGCGCGGAAAATTCTTGATACACATAAGTAAATAAATTACTTAAATATTATGTTATACATAAGTAACTACGGTAATTTAATACTGTACCTGAATAAAAGAGCGAATTATTGATAAAAGAGAAATGGCAGAATGATGATTAGATTGAAGTGCGACAATGCAAGCTCGATGAGCAAAAGCAAAAACTCTTGGCAATGAAACCTGCCAATATGAAAGTGATGATTAAAATCGTAATTATTTGTGATATTTCTAATGTTACCTGTTTTTTACGCTTATTGATCATCATATCTAAACAAGCCAACAAAAGAGGCACTAGGTCTGATTCTTCTGAAACTATTACTTTTATTAATTAAAATGATTATATCATTTAATGTATTGATTACTTACTTAAATTACAAGTAAACATATTTTTATAACACTGAGTGTAAAATCTTAACGGATCTATATTTAAAGCAGCTCCTTGACCAGATAAAATAGTAAATACCGTTGAAATGCAAAGGAAACTTTGCCTTACTCCTAAAATCTAAGTAAACGTGCAGTATAAAATTTAAATTATTTAATTTCAAAATCACTTTAATAGTTTTTACTTTTTTTTCCAGAATGTGATGTAAAATAAATATTAGATCGTCAAAAAATTCAATATTGATCAAGTGAGCAAACCTAAAAAAAATTCACAACATTAGAAATATTATTTCATAAAAGCAAAATTCACTATTTCGAACAAAATAATGAAACTTTTAGCAAACAATACTTAGCAAGGCCTTCCAAAACAGATCCTAATAAATTGCTATTGGGAGCTTTCTTTAACACGTTGAAATACGATAAAAAGATTTGTTTTATAATATCTGTTTGCTAAGAAATACAATAATAATTATTTAACATATTGTAATATTATAAAATGCAACATTTTTCAAATAACCTACATGCGTCATTTTTTTCTTTTTGCTTTCTTCAGCCGCTGTTTCTTGTAATTCATTCTCTAATTTCTGCATTTTCTTATTTTTCTATGAAAATAATATACTGCATATTAAATTTAATTCAATAAACAGAGAAAAATCAAGTTAAGTTTATATGGAAGGGAACGAATTGCAAAGTAAAATCTTAAACTAGGCATTCAGAAACTTCCATTTCTTAATTTAGGAATTTTAAATGATCACACTTAATTTAAACTCAAATTAAGTTTTCCATTTATTCCAATACAGTACTTGTAAATTCTTCCATTATTAATTTAATTTACCTTATATTCCCGTCTAGACATAGTTTGCATTTTTTCTTTATGAGTTAACTTCTTAACCCTTTCATCGGCAATGTCTTCTAATTTAATATCTTTAATTTTCAAATATAAAAACGTATCCAAAATCTTTAAAAAAAAAATTATACAGTAGTTAATTAGTATAACTAATTTTTAAATAATAATAATAATAAACGCTATCACCTTTGGATTTACATTATATGATTTATCTTTAACAATTTTTGACGTTTGTTTTACTCCCTATATACAAAATAGTTAAAACATGATTTTGCAAACATAATTCATTATACAACCTCTAATGAAATAACACCTAATTTGTCATGCTTATATAGCATTTTTAAAGTGTTGCAACATAAAACCGCTATCTATAACAACAAAATCAACCAATTATTCATTATGAACGCAATAAATTCCATTTCAGTTTTACATTTTCGTGTTTACTTGCAGCAAATGGTACTATAGCTACGAGAATAGTGCTTGCCAAATTGAAATGCGGATGAGTTACCAACAATTCGCACAAACATTTCACTGAAATTTCTCCAAGTTTCTAAACAAAGAAAGTTTACTAAATCATTGTATACTTTTTTTATCAACAAAAATATTATACCAAAATCTTATCCAAAGACAATTTTTCCTTCGGAAATAGTTTCTCTACATTTTTGGATTTTATCCATGCTATATAAATATAAAAAATAAATGTACCGGTATTGATAAAAACTAAATTAGCAATATTACCTGCAGCTAATGCTTTTAACCGTTGAATATATTCTTCATAACCTTTTAGTAAACTCAACTCGTAATCGTGCAACTGCTTTGTATCAGCTTTCATCTTTTAAGATTAGTAAAAATTAGGCTTAGTATATAAAAATTCAAGCAAAATATGGTTATATTATTGTATACTTGTTGATCTTTTTCTTGTTCTTTCAGTGATCTAATTTTATAACTCGGAATTATGTCTTTATAAACTTCCAACAAAGACACTAGCACCAATTTTTGTTGAATAAAAAGAATAGGAGAATCAGTTTCATCCAACATTGATCTCAATTCCGTTAAGAATTTTAACTAAATAAATAATAAAAGATTACAATTGTATAAAAATACGTATAAATACTAATAAGTACTGCAATTATAAAAGAAAACCTTTGAAACGGGGTCTGCAAGTATCGATGTCGCAAGTGAAGCTATTCGAAGTTTGCACGACGCAACTTTTTTTTCCAAGCTTTGAATCGAAAACGTTTTAAGTTTTTTCTTTGGAATTGACATTTCTTCAGCATCCACATTGTCTTCATTTGTAGGATCACAGTTGTTATTATTCTGTGTTTCATCTACAATTAATTCTACTTAATAAATTTGTCAAATATTAAAAAAAAACGATAATAACTAAGCGTACCTTCAACATTCATATACTGTTGTATTAGTCCTGATTTATCTTTAATTGGTAAAAGAGTTTTGACTTTCTTAGCATTTTTGTAAGCTTCAAATCTACGAGGTTGCTTTTCAAAATTTGTAGCGTCTTCTTCTTCCGATCCATCATCTTCCGCTGGTCTTTTACCGTTTTCGTTTATTCGCAACTTATTAGATTTACCTTTCGCCAACTTTTTTTTAATTTCTTCTTTAGATTTTGATGGTAAAAAATTTCCAGAAGCGCCTTTGTTAAATTTCGTCACAGAAGGATTCTTCTTTTTACCGCGTTTCAATAATTTTGAGTATTTCTTATTCGAGTGTTTTATCACACTCGCAGCTCTTTTGTTGCCCTTTGCATTTATAGACTTGGCGTGTTTCTAGAATGTATAAAGTGGAGTATTGTCAACAACTTTTCATTAATATCGAATTAAATCTATTTCAATAATTTAAAAAATTAGCTTACCCCCATTACGATCTTGAACGCGAAACACGTGTCTATTTAGCAGAGTTGCCGAAAGAACAAGACTCGTCTAGATAAGTTTTGTTTAGAGTAACCAAAAATAGGTGGCAGCACCTGGCGAATGACGTCATTGTATCTCAAAGGAAAAACTTTCAAAAATATAAACAAACAAAAAATAAATTGAGCAATATTATTATTAATACAAAAAGTACCACACAAAAAATAATTATCCCGAAATACCGTATAATATGTAAAAAAAATAAAACAGCTGTTGATTAAAGTCTAAAATTCGAAATGAAAGCATTTTGAAACAAATATGCCATATGGTTACATAATTATGGTAACATATAAGTAATAAAATAATAAATAAATATTATATTTATATTATTTTATTAATCCTAACTGTAAAATAATCCTTTAATAAATTACAGAATTAATATAAAACATGCAGATTTAAACAATGGTTTTTTTAAAACTATACTTTCAACTAATCTAATCACCAAATTAAATTATAATTACAGTATATATTTCCTTTTAAACAAAATTTAATTACTGCATAAACTTTTTATAAAAGTACCATTTTTACAATAATTAATCAAATAAATGTTATGTTGGCCTATAAATACAAACTTAAGCAATTACCAAGTTCAACATTATTAGTAATAAGTTAGCAAAAATATAATAATTATTATAAACAAAAGCGCCATTAGCTTTTTAAAAAATTGTGATTTGGCAAGAGAAATGTGAAAATAGTGATTAAAATTGAATTTGAGTCACAAAGTTCTTCTCATTAAAGCCCGATTCAAAATAGCTTGACATTTTTAACAGCAACCATTTCACGTCATTGGCAACGGATGATTGGCATGCCAAATTAACGTTGACATGAGGAGATAGATTTTCTAAATTAAAAAAATAAATAAATAATTAAGATCTTGTTTAAATCAAAAATATTTAAAAAAATACCAATGATAGATGCCAAACATTTCTCACTCGAAGAGCATTTAAAAAATGAAATTATGCCTTTGAGCGGAAACCCATCTTCGAATGTGACAGAGTCAATTTCAGTTAATAGAAGTTGCTGTTGATTTGTCGAACCAACAATAAAATGACGCTCATCATTATTCACTATTTCAATTCCAATTTGAGAATTTCCTGCATCCAAAGTTCTTATTTCGGAAACAACCTTAAAATGCACCCATCTTTTATAAAATTTCGAAAAAAATGTTTAATAAATTTCTTACTTGTATTCCAGCTTTATTTGCTAATTTTGTAGCGTTAATTAAATTAGCGCCATCATTATTTCCCAAAATTCCAGTTAGCGCAGATGCCAATAATAAATTCTTCATTTTTATCAAATGTTCCCCTACAAATTTTAATAAAAATTAATTGTATTTTTTTTTTCGATTATGTAAAAAAAATAATACACTATGTTGGAAAAAGTTGATTTGACTATTTTAATTTAAAAAAAAATATTTAGGAAATTTAAATATTACGGTATATTTAAATTATATTTTATTATATTATTTTATATTACTGTACAATGTAATATTACTTACCGGTATACATTTTACAATAATATAATATTATAAATATACAAAAGCATTGCAATTTATTAAAATTTGCTCAAATTTACAAATTAAAACCCAAAAATTATTGGAGTTTAAAAAACTTACTTACCAAATACAATTTTAACACGAACATCTCCACTTGCATTTTTTGATGTTAAACTAATGGCAATCTGTCCTAAAGCTTTGGCTAAATTTGCCCAAGATTTAAATTCTTCATTAAGAGATTCATTGAATGCAGATGCGTTCACCTAAAAAAAATTATTTTTAACAACTTTATTAATAATTATAATTATTTAAAATACAAATAGCTTACAGCTCCTGGTAATGATTTTCCTTGCACAAAATCTAAGAATTGATAGGAAATTTCTTGTGCCACTTTTACTTGTCCTTCTACAGTGCTGGCGCCCAAGTGAGGAGTGCAAACAACTTTTGGGTGTTTTATTAAAGTAAACTCTTTTGGTGGTTCCTAAATAAAAATGTTCTCATTTTAAAAATTAAGCCAGAAATTCAGCATGTCCTCAAAAACTATTGTACTTAAAAGCTACCCACAAACCGGAAATAACTTATAAACAGGCAACTATCGCCTTCATTTCTAACAGCTAAAGTTTGTAATTAAAGAATAAAGACAATAGTTTTTTAACATGACAACTAAATTGTACAGCACTGATCTATTTATTTTAAGGTAGCTTATATTTGTTCAACAGCTGTAATTTTACCTCAACGTAAACATCAACAGCTAAACCCCCACACTGTCCAGATTCCAAAGCCTGGAAGATGGCGTCGTCGTCGATGATACCTCCCCTAGCCACGTTAACAAAACGTACTCCTTTTTTGCACTTGCTCAAAACTTCACTGTTGACCATATCTGCAAAGTTTTAATACATTAACGATATGTTAAAAAAATTCTTTACTTTCTTAGAAAGTGTAATTAAACTAAAGTTTCACTGCAAACCATTCAAAACAAATGTCATTCAACCCTACTTTTAGTTTGCGGAATTAGAGGAACGTGGAGAGTAACAAAATCTACTCTTGGCCACATTTGATCCAGGGACAACCATTCCACGTTGAATTTGGCACTTTCATCAGCTGATACTAAGGGGTCAAATCCGATCGTCTAATAAAAACGAATGCAAATTTTTTAAAAAAAAAAATTTCTCTTGAGGTATAAAAACTATTAATATTAACTTACGGTCATTCCAAAACTTTGCATGCGATGAGCAACTTCCCGCCCGATTCTGCCTAAGCCGATAATTCCTAAAGTTTTCCCAAAGAGTTCGTTTCCCATAAATTTCGAACGATCCCATTTTTCAGATTTTAAAGTTTGACACGCTTGAGGAATCTCACTGTAACAATTGCCATTAATATTAATAAAAATGTAGGCATTAATTAGGTAGTCGTTCATTTAAGTGACGTAGCCTATAAACTTCAAAACAAATCTAAATAATTTTCCTTTTTAAATTTCGTTACACCGATATTGTATTTTATAAAAATGAACTCGATCATAATAATTTTTTTATTACCGGTACTGATAATATTATTTTGCTCTCAAACAGCTGTTACAATTGCCCCTTAAGAACGCAATAGTTGCATTACTCCTCATTAAAAAAAAGTTTAAATTTATTGCTAACGTTAAGTGACCACTAAATAAGTCACTTTATTTTCTATAAATTTAATGAACGAAATAATGAAAAAGAATTTATCTTTGTTGTTCTTACCGTGCTAAGGACATAATCATCGCACAAGTGTGCTCAGCAGCGCTCAATGTATTTCCACTCGGAGCACTAATTTAAATTCAAATATTCAAGTTATTTATTAAAATAAAAATATGAGATTTTCAATTTACTTTATGACGACTATTCCTCTACTCGTAGCTGCATCACAATCGATATTGTCCACACCAACTCCTGCGCGCCCAATTATTTTTAAATGCTTTGCGGCTGAAATTATTTCCGATGTAACCGTCGTTCCAGATCTTACAATTAATCCGTCAGCATCCTATGTTAATCACATTTTTATTTAAAAAAAAAAAAATTAACACCGAAAAACTTCCGATTATCCGATCTTCAATACTGTTTACGCAGTTGCCCACAAGTATTATGTAATTGTCGCATGTTTACTTGCAAAAAAAATTGCTACACAAGAATCAAAGTCTTAAGTTCAATTTAAAATAATTTATTAACGTAATTTGTTTGTTGCGATTGTACGATTTATTTGCAAGTGGAGACGCAAATTACAGTATTAAAAAAAAATCCAAAATTTCGCAATTAATTCTCAGGATCAGTAAAAAGCGAATACAATGTAGGACATGTTTCGACACTTTAATATACCTGTAGCCTACATTTATTAATGTTAAAAAAATCACAAAAAATAAAACTTCGAATCCAAAACCCATATAAAACCAGAAAAAATCGACTTTTCAAACATTACAAATTCGAAAAACACCTAAAATTTCGATTTGTTTAATAATTTTAAAATGCCAAAAAATTTCGAGTGCGTATTAAAATTATCGAGCAGTTAAAATCATAAATGCTGATCAAAGTTAGCCTAATTAAAACCAAAAATTGGCTAATTTTAAATGATAAAATATTTACGAAATTGCCAAAAGTTCAAAAACAAAAATAAACGAAGTGAATACAGTATGTAGCAAAAATCACATATTGTATGCAGACACGGAATTTTTTTTAAAATACCGGTACTCGTAGAGTAATGCATAGTTTGCTCGAGTGATTTATAAATTAATTAAATTGATTTCGTAACGTGTTTTAAAGATACTATTTTGCATTCTTATAATAAAAAAAAAAGTGATTAATAAATACCTCAATTTTTTTTAAGATTTCAGCGACGGGTAGCTTGGGGCAATAATCCACAGGAATGTTATTGCTCTCTAAAATCTCAATACACGATTTATCGATCGGATCAGTAATTAAAACTTTTTTCAAACTTCTATCCATTTCGAAAATTATTTTTGTTAAAACAAAAATTCAGCTTTGGTCCACAAAAAAATTTCCAGTAGAACCTTTGTCAGGCGAAAATATTTACCAGATAACTTGTAAACAACTTGTGACACTTCGACTTGATCAACAAGTTGTTGTTAATAAAATCGATGGATTTCGCTGTAAAGGTTATGTCTTATCAAATTGTCTGTTTAAAATACGCTCACTGGAGGGCGCTAACATTTCATATTTTGCAGTTTAAACTTATATTTTTAGAGTGAAAAAATAAAATCATATTATTTTAATAAATCAGAAATATTTTTAAATTAATTTATTAATTGTAATAGCTTAAAATCTTAAAATAACGATTTTTAGTTCCTCACAGTGCCACCTAGTGTAAAGCGAAAAGCTCCGGTACAACCTATCTTATTATAAAGTTTAAGGTTATCATAAGGTCAAAGGGAAAATACCGTAGTCGTCGACCTAGATTGCGTCAGAAATTTCAAGGTCTACAGGTTATTCACTTCGTTAAAATAAATTCAATGCATTTCTACAAACGAAAGTATTATTTTGTGGGAGTAGTGGGACAGGACAAAAGGCAAATTAGACTGTGGTACAATATTATTTACAATAATTTGTGAAGTTTTTTTTCCTATTATAACAACATCCGGTAATAATAATTATTCAATAGTATCGTATTATTTAAATTTTCGACCAAATAAATTTGGTAATTTAATCATTACAATGAAGTTATCGTAATTCAACTTATGGTTTCGGATTCTGAATAAAAAAATAAAATTACAGTATCGGTATTCGTTATTCTGGCGAATAAAATTATAATTTTAAATTGCTTTTTATTATTATTATTTTTTTTAAAATGACAGTGCTCGAGCATAAAGCAAGTCTGTGGTGCGGCTATTGATAATAATATTAGGTTAAGGTTTTTTTTTCAAGTTATTTAATATTTAAAATATACGGTAGATGCAGTATAATGAGTCAAATTTGAAATAATTGTGTTTAATTTTTTTTTTATTATTATTAAGATAAACTAAGTTTGTTATTCTATTTCCTGAAAATTAAACTCAATTATTATTTCGAGATTATTTTAAATTTTTTCTGATTTAAAATGCATAACCGGAAGTGGCTTTTTTAGAAGAACAAAGTTTGACAAAATGATGAAATGCATTTGAAATATTTATAAGATTTTTTATTGCTTTCAACACCTTAAAGTTCCTTCGAACAAGAAAGTTTTCCAGTTTAGATTTTATCTAATAAAAATTAATTATTAAATTTTCATTTATAATCTGGTAATAAAAATAATAAAAAAAAAACTTGGAAGATTTCAAATAAGATTATTTTCCGATAAAATGAAAATATTATGCCGAACCTTCGTCTATAGCTTTAGGTCTTTGATGAAGGAGTTATTTAATAATTGATTCAGGCATGTCGTTTAATATTTAATGAGGAATGATATTATCTCCGTAAATAAGGTCAAAAATATTACTTTGTTGA
This sequence comes from Polydesmus complanatus, assembly GCA_034692225.1. NCBI lineage: Eukaryota > Metazoa > Arthropoda > Diplopoda > Polydesmida > Polydesmidae > Polydesmus > Polydesmus complanatus. Next base: position 71,315 of record JAQGAZ010000223.1, on the reverse strand, counting down.
TTGAAAAAAAAATAATAATAATAATAAACGTCATCAGTTCGCCTGCTGGTTGGTTATGATAAGAACTTCATGATAAGTCCGCAGCAAATAAAATTTATTGGTACTGTATATGAACACGCAAAGAATCCTAGGAATTAACAATTTTAGCCGCAATAAAAAAAAAAATTCGTACTGTATTCTACGTAAAATCAAATTCTTGTATTATTATTGTATCCAAGAAGGTACTTTCCAATTTTAAAAAAATAAATTAACTAAAATAAATGGTACCATTTTATCCTTTCATTTATTAGATGTACTGTAGTTTCGATTTTGTCAAAATAATAACAATTTATAAATACAGTATAACTTATATTCTGGTGTTTAATTGATCGGTAATTTTTTTTTTATTTTATTGACATAGCACAATAACTATTTTTCGATTGCTAAGATTTTGTAATTTTATTACGGTAATATTATTTTTGGTTTTGATCTTTCACGTTTTTTTCTGCTTTTGAATTTGTAGAAATTTAATAGATTAAAAAACATAGAACTTCAATATAAAATGTTTTTGAGATTTGCAATTATTTCTTTTAGCCTATGTTTTTCGCAGCAACCAAATTTCTTAATCTAGATTTTGTAACTTAATCTAACAAATTCTTATGAAACATCTTTCTATCGCAAATTTGCAATGTCAAAACGAATTTAAGAAATGTACGTGATGTAGGTTGAATAAGCAAGTGTGTGTACAAGACTAGTCCAAGTAAACAAGTTGAGTCATTTATTTAAATTGTTGTTTTTTTTTTATATATATACCGGTATATAACTACAGTAGGTTTTATATTTTACTAGGTTTTATTTATTTAACTATTTTTTATTTATTTATCTAGCATTTATATATCTGATAAATTTTAAATATTAGTTGTTTTTTATTTACACTTTGTTTCTTTATAAGCAGGCAATTAGTTTTTCTCGTTAAATTTCAAATTCTTTTTCCTTTGTTTAAATTTTAAAAGAGTAGGACTATAGACTTAATTTTTAAAAATTTGCATTTCGAATCTAGATACAACCCAAACAACGTAGCCTATTTAATAAAAATTAAATTAATAAAATCAATTAAAAAAACAAAACTTGAAAGAAAAAATAATATTGTAAGAATAATATTGTTTTTCAACATATAATAATACAACTTTTATTATCTCAGATATTTAAATTATTATTTTTTTTAAAAGTGTCGTTACAATAATGAAACAAAATTAAAAACAAATAATTGAATAATTTGTTTTCGCAAACAAATCTTTTTTTGACTTCATTTTAATTAGCGTTTCGAGTGCTTCGTTTAGAAAATCCATCATATCCAACTCTGTCAATCTCGTCGAAATCTCGCTTGCTGAAATCATCAAAAGCTGTTCGATCAATTTCATCGAAAGTTCGCTTCTGATGACCCAACGTAATTCCACTCAACGTGTCCAATCTCTTATCCGATCGAGGTGAGCCATTACGGTTCATCTGTCGGCTCAGCTGTTGTGGTTCCCGGCGCAACAAGTTTCCTCCTCCCAACGAATCCAACGATCGGTACTCGTATCCGGCTGATTGGATCATGGGTGCCGGATGTCGGAGCAGATTAGCTCCACCCAGCGTGTCTAAGCTGCGCAGGTAATTGCCACCACCCAAAGAATCTAAATTTCGCACCGAGTTGGCATTACTAGGGAACTCGAACGCTCGGGGTTTCCCCCCGCTGCTCATGCTGTTTAGGAAGTGAATCAAATTCAGTTCTTCTTCACCTAAAAATTTAAACAAATTGAAGTTTTTTATTCATAAAAAAAAGTATGAAGTAAGCCTTTTTGGGGTTTTTCTAAAAGCTAATGAAAGCACAATTTAAGTAGGTCTACGGGTTTCATGGCAATGTAATCAAAGTTTAAATTAATAATAATTGTTATGTAAATAGGCTACTTTATGATTGTGAAAACATATCAAATTTTACAACTTTTTTTAACACCGTTTAATGTTGACAAGTAGGCTACCTAATAAAAATTTTAAAATATCTTTTTGTAACGTAATATTATTTCAAATAGCCATTTTAAATTGTTTTGAAGGGTTTCATAAGAAGACAAAAATATTCCATTTTATTCTTTTAAAAATGTAAAATATGTATACTACCGTACCTATTGTGTCCAAAGGAACTCTAGGATGATATGCAGGTGTTAAAGATCTGGTTGATTTACTAGAACCCATGGTTAGGCCGGCTAATGTGTCCAAACGGCGAACAGGAACTTGTTCAGAATTTTCCTAAATATGAGTAAATAAATTAAAATAACTACCGATACTGTATTTAGTTACGGTAGCCTACATATTATATTTATTTTTAAAAATGTCAAGCTAACTTTTATTAATAAACAACTCTCATTAAAAAATTATTTTATTATACAGTTAAATTTGCCTAAGCTTGAATCTGTTAACCGGAATTTTTAAAATTTTCAATAAATTCGGAGATTTTATAGCCTACTGCATAAAAGTATCAAGTATAAGTACCACTTAAATTACTTTTAAATCAACACTAAAATCGAGTTCAGACTTTACCTAGATTAAGGGTCGTATTCATAGTCCGTATTTGAGTGCGAGTACTGAGTAAGCTCTCACAGACCACGACCTCTCTTTATTTTTATAACTATGGAATGAATATTTCATCCTACTGACTGTTATAATATTGAGAGATATGGCGCTCTGTAATAGTTTACTATCTCAAGTAACGACTATGAATACGATCCTTAGGCTACACTAAATCATCGATTTTAAAAGATTTTAAAAGACTTAATTTGGTGGCTTAAACTTTTGTTACAAAAGTGCTAGTGGCGCTTGAAAAATAGGCTACTGGTGTTTACGAATTCGTTCTAAACCAAGATTTAAACGTAATCTGCAGTAAGTAGAAACAGAGGCCTAACAACGATTTTGGTGCCCTTGTCCATTCCCTCCCTTTCTCCGCTGCCCACTGAAAATGTAATTATCAGTGGCGCAACAAGGATTTCTTGAGGGAAAGGATTTGAAATATTTAGACAAAATTCAGTACTGACATAATTATTATTTAAAAAACATTATTTTATTGGTTTTAAGAAGCATTCATTGAAACCAATCCCTTCCCCTTATGGACCGACCCTGAGTTTGTCCAGGGATGAAATGGTTTTGTAAGGAAAATTATCCGGTAGTAAAGTTTCAAAAATTTATTTATAAAATTTATTAATGTCAAAATTATTTTTTTCAAAGGTTACCAGTTTAGTGATGTAAGCCCGCACCATGTTTATAACCTTAAATCCCGGAAATTGAACAAAATTATTTATGAAAATTTAAAATGTTAACGCATGTTTTTGCACGAGAGGCATCATGCATTAACCTTTAATGAATGCGCAATATTTATGACCTTTTATTTACTTTTACTAAACGCTTGTCAAAGGCAACCTCGGCGCCGTTAGCATTTTTAGTGGCGTCCAAAACCCATTCTTTACGGGACAACTGTTGCACTTTATGACAATTTTATGTGACATTATACAAGGGAGTCGAGGGAGTGGTACCTGCAGGGAATTAGGTGTTTGTATTTGCATAGGCAACGGACAATATCAACGACAGCAGTAAAAGCAATGGAAATGCAGTGGCCACGTGTATTTTTAATGCCATAGGTCTGTACGTTTCAAGTATTTCTCTTTTAATATTTTAGCTTAAGGATGGATAGGAAGACAATTGTATCGAACTGGTTATCGCTTTTTATAGTGAGAGTGAACTAAGCCTATGGCTAAATGGCAAAGGTCAATCTTATTTCCTTTGAAAGTACATGAAGAACATGATGTCGGGCTCATTAAATTGCAAGTTTTCTCTAAGCTGATAGCTTTATAATAAATATTTTACTTTATAAAAATAAACAAATCAAATGTTTTCTAAACAGTATGTAAAGTAAAAATGCCATATTTTTCGAGGCCTTATGGAATGTGACAAAAGATTTAATATTTGATCGGATTTTCGATTACCGGTATTAAAATTTATCAATCTCAGAGTCAAAATCTGGATTTCTATTTATATGCCGGTGAAATAATCACCCAAACATACTGCAATAAATTGATATCTTATTATTGTGGTTCAAGTTTTCTTTATTTGTATTTCCTTGTTAACAAAAGTGGTGCAGAACGCAGACCTGCGGATGGTGTTATTTCCAGTTGTCAATTGCAGCAGACAATCTTTAAAAAAAAAAAATTGGATTTATTTTATCCATCCAGGTGTAATTTCTGCGCTTTAGTGGTTTGCGATGTACGTGCTCTAGTAGGTCGAACGCTTCTTGTTTGTGTTGGGTGTTCAGAACCCACACGCATGAGCTCAACTCGCGCACCTCAATTCACATTTTTGCGCCTTTCATTTGAATTTTCTTGTTTGAAGATATCATTTGTAACGTAATTGATGCGTCAAATAAACGCAAACGTGACGTGAAAACGTCTGCATTTTGCCACTCAATAGCTCATATAGCCTACGCACACCAAGTTTCGCACATTTTCAAATCTGATGGAACTAAAACCCAATTATTCGTATTAATACTTAAGATTATTATTAATTATTAACGATCTTCATTTGTAATTCCATAATTATATTTTATTTACTTATAATTATTTTCTAATTTCAAGTCTAAATTAAGAATTATCTGGAATCAACTGGCGAATAAATGAGTTCTCAATAATAGGCAATTGAATTTTGCAGTGCATGTAACACGTAAATAGAATGAATTCATGCAAAATAAAGGAGGGAAAGAGAGGAGACTAAATGATTATAACAACGTTGTTTTTTTTTTAAAAAAAATTTACACTGTTTTTCACTGGTATTTTTATTCAATATTCACGATTTATTGTGGTTTTCGGACACTTTTGGTAATTTTATTAAAAAATCAGAGGTCTAGCGAGGGTATAAACCGTATAATTATGAGGACAACTGTAACTGGGCGGCACTGATGTAAAGGGGCGCCAACATTGAGACAAATAATAATTTCTTAAAAATCTTATTACGAGCATTTTGTCCAACAATTTCGCGGCTCGCAAGTTTAGCGCAAGTTTATTTTATTATTTGTTATCTTTGAAGGTTATCTTCATAAAAAAAATTTTAGCATAGAAAATTTTATTTCTGAAAAGCGTCATTTTTTTTAAATTTTTTAAAATTACAGTAACAAACAAAATTATATGTCCGCAGAAAAAACTTTAGAGTTTCTTTGCAAAATGACACCTTTTTTTAAGTTTATATTTTTTCTAATTTTTTTTTTTTAATAGTCGACGGAAGTTGTATGGTGACATTTCGGTCACCCGGTATTATTCTACATTGATTACTACGAGCGTATTTTTGTTTAACATGCATCGTACACTGAATATACGCCTGCGTTTTACACCCTCATAATGCTGAATTCCGTTAATTTACGACCGCCCTACCTTTTGAAATCAGTATAAGAAACGGCGTGATACGAAATAGATTATTTAAAATCATGTTGACGTCATGAAAGCATGCAAGTGAGATATGCATATCGTTCACATAATTTCCAAATGTTTAGCAAAATTTATTTTGAGTGGCGTCATACAGTTCTGTATAAACGTGTTAATTAAAAAAAAACATGTAAATCGTACAATTCTGCGTGAGATGAAATTAATAAGAAAACTTTGAGCTCGAAAAAAATTCTCACAACAACAAAAAAAAATGCTGGTTAATCAATTTCCTATGAAATTTTTCTTCCTTTTTTTAAGTCTAGACATATCTATTAATTAATTTTATTTCACGCCAAGTTAATTAATTAAAGTTATTTTTTTCTTTCCTTCAATATAGGCGTCGAAAGCGGAAGTAGATAGGATCTGTCAATTACATTCCTTCTATTTCATCTGTCAAATTCTTTGCAGATGTCAAAGCGGAAAAAAAAGCGTTTTAAGCGTCATTATTTATTTATATCAACATACGTCACCTTTAAAGCTTATTTCAACAGCGGCTTATTTACTTATTTATTCGAAACGCCAACTAAAAAGCGCCATAGGCGGCGCAAGTAGCGCTTAACCAGTGATGTCGATAAATATTTGATGTTATATTCTTACTCCCAAAAACTTGTGATCAATGTTTAAAAAAAATCTAACAACATTTATTTTAATAATAAACATTGAAAGCTTTAAATAAAATATATAAGTTTAAATACACTTTTAACACGAAAACTTCAATGGATTTCTCAAGGGAAATTAAAATGGCTTTATATACTTTCACTTACCTTTTAAAATACAGAAAGGTAAGGGGAAAAAATTAGAAAAAATTTTTTTTTCTGACTTCTGTATCAGATTTATTGGCAAATTAAAATTAAATTTTTTAAATTAAATTTATGATTTAAATTAGAATAAATAAATTAAAAGAAAAAAATTGGAAGTGTTAAAGCTAAGCTTACATATTTCTAAATGTTTGAATCGCATGGGTTTTCAATAATATATTGCGGAATCTTAATTGGAATTAATTTAATTTATTAAAAATTAAGCAAGTCTCTGCTGAATCCATTGAAGTATTAAAATTAAAACCACCAGTAATTCAATTTACTAATTATTAATGCAATGATATCCAGAAATGAGAAACCTTTATCTAGAGAATAATATTGCATTCTAAATAATATTAACTTTTTTTTTCTTCATTTTATAAATAAATAACGAACAACATTTTTCTGTTTTAAAAGAATAATAATAAATAAAATAAAAATGTCAAAATAATACTTTTTTTTTTATAAAACTAAATTTATTGTTTGCTTTAGTTTTTGACTTTATAAAAATAAAAGGCGCTTTAAAGTTATTGTAATTGGCTGTGGCTTTTAAATCGGCTTTGCAATTTTTGTCCATATTTTTTTCTATCTTTTCTCTCTCTCTCTTTCTCTCTCCAATTGAGTTGTGAAGCGGCTTTTATTTACTTTTATTATTTGTGCTCATTAAATCCGCCGGTGAAATTTCCCTTGCATCAGGGGAGGATTTCTCAGAGGGAGGCAAAGCAAAGTCACAAGACCATTGAAGTTCAAAAGCATACGAAATAAATTGTATTAAATAAAATTAAAAAAAAAACTTTTTGATCATTTTTTCTAGGTATAAAACATCGATAAAACTAAAATTCACACAATGGAAATGGTGAATTCCACCTAAACTCAGGCTTAACTCTACATCCTTTCAAAGTTACATACAATATTTTATTAATCTACTTCCGCTTTGAATCATCGTACTTTTTAAAAGTTTATTTTGAAGTCGTTATCTTTTAACAATAAAATATACTTTGTCCTTGTTTTTTTTAGAGAAAGTGGGATCTCATAGCACCACCACAGATTAATCATGTTTCCGCCAGTTCGATAAAATCATAGTAAGGAACCAAATTATGACAAAACTAACTAATATGCGCATCGACAATAATTAAAATATTAAGAAAATTAATTAACAAATACGTTGATTTATGCATTATAGGTATGTGATTAGGTGTATAGAGTACAATAGGGTTGGCAAACTAAAGAGAGCAGCAGAGAGCTTAAAAAAACCAGAATGCTGCCTAAGAAGAATAGGTGCTTATTTAGGTAGCCCACTAGTTCCCAATTAAGTATGCTTAATGATATAGAGCCCAATTTACAAAATATTATGTTGAAATCAATAAGTTTTTTAATTATTATTTTAAATTGTTCATTTATTTATTTTTTTTCTTCAGTACCATACTATTTTTCAATTGATTAATATTAAGTCAAAAGCTATGACGTATGTTCTTTCCCGATTCTCGGGGGAAATAATTATCTTTAAATTCTTTCCTCTAAGTAAAAGCTAGGAAAAAATGAGCAAAAACACTCGGACTAACGTATTTCCTACTTTGAAATTTTCCATTTGACATGGTTTTACAGCACGTACAGTTTATAAACGCTTTTGGCCGTAGATAATTTTCCTAATACCTGCATTCTGATATTTGCATGCTTTCTAGTGGCAGTCTTATTCACTCTGCATCATTTTTTACTCGAAGATAAAACGCAAGGTGAAGTTTGGGTGTATTGTCAAAATTATTCTAACTGTATTGTTATAAAGTAGCAATATAAACAGCTTAGTAAAACTTGAATTTAGGTAAATATTATTGTATTAAAATTATATAGACTGTGTTATTCTACGAGTGCCATTGAGTTAAATTGAATCAAGAAGAAAGGTGTTTTGGAGAAATAATAGTTCCTAGGGCCATCAAATAACCTAAATCCTGCCCTGTTTTACCTACATTCGCAGAAAATGTTTTGAGGTAACTAAAGTAAATAATAAAAAAAGAAAAAAAGAAAGAGCCGAAAACAAAACAAAAAAAAGGTATTTTAAACCCTAGAGGAAAGCAGCGTCGCTCAACTTTTATTTGTTTTAGTCTTTTGTTGGAAGTATTTGGAGGGATTAGTTGATCTAAAACCGGACAAATCCGATTTACGCAATTCGATTACACAAAGTGTCTTAAAAGGGCGGTTAATAGTTGTAGGGTAACGGAAGCGGAAGGGGTGAGAGCAGGCGTGAAACACGGTTAATTTTTCGACTACACTCGGCCGGGCGCATGTGCAATTATTAATTAGTGCTGCGAAAAAAGATGATAAATAAAACCGGGAAAAATTTTATTTATTAACTACTTAGCGAGCGCGTGTTTTATTTTAATTTTCTAATTAATTTGCGTTACTGCTTTCAGTTTACATTACATTAGATTATCAATGTTGACATTGCTTTTTTAGCGGCAAAAATTATATTACGATAATCTAATTAGCATCTCTTCTCTTTACAAATATGTACACTCCCCTTTTTTGTTTGCATTATAAGTTAAAATTATCGAAATAAATAAATAAGTTGAATATTTTTTTAAAAAATAGAATAACGCTTTGCAGAAAAGAAAAGTCAAGTAAATTCGCCTAGTAAATTAACCAATAGAAATTTTACAAATATTGTTTAAAAAAAAAATAATAATAATAAAAATGTTTGTTTGTTTTTTAGAGGAATTTATAAAAATGTTGAAATTTTTATGTGAAGTATCAAACTTTCATTTTTTAAAAATTAAAAGTCATCATAAAGTTATTTAAAATTTTTGTTGATAAGATTGAATTTTTAAATTGATTATTTTTTTTATTAGCGTACTATTATTTTAATAACACAAAATTAAAAATTAAATAAAATACCGGCATTAAAAAAAAAAATTTTTAAAGCAAAATTTAATTGTTTTATTAATTAATTTTTTTTTATGGAATTTTCTTACCTGAACCGGTTTGGTGTGTGCGAGAGAGCAGAAAAAGCCAAAAAGGACTAAAATAAATTTGATAGAAGAAACGTCTTGCAGCATTTTTTAAAAATAATGATTATTTATTCGAGCTATAGGGCGTACTGTAGATCCCAACTTTGAATTTTTTTTTTCTTAAAAATAATTTCTTATTCGTTTTCCGTTTTTAATACTCGTCAGCAAAGCGTCGTGATTGAAGATGAAAACTCAGTCGGTGGCGCACTTTTATTTCAAGTTATAGAGTTGGGGGTTTGGTTTACATCACGTGGTTCGATCTACCTTACCAATCGAGGACTGGCTAGGAGTGTGGCAAATGCGTTGGTGGAAAAATAAAAGAAGGTGGGTGGGCAGGTGGCAAGGGAGCAACGCTTTGTTTATGTTAGATGAAAAAATAACACCACTTTCACCCATTTTTTTTTATCAAACTTTTTACGTCTTTCTATCGTTCTCTTAACATCCTTCTGGCTATCTGGTACTTGCCCCCTCCTCTTTCTCCCTCTTCCTATTTTCTATCAGATAATTTTTAACACACTCTTCACCAATTTCTCATCACTCTATCAACGTAGCTTCTCATCACAACTAATTTCATTTCATCCCTTTACAGAGTGCGTCAATTAATTATTAATTTCGAAAAATCATTTTACAGATTTTTTTTTTTTTATAAAAAAAAAGAAAGAAAATGCAGTTCCGGTAAAAAGATACAATTTTGTTTGTTAAATACAATACAAAAACAATTTATTAATTTTTTTTAAAAAATATTTAATTAGAAAAAAGATTTCTTAAAGCAGCATTTTCTATTGATGAAACTACAGTATGTACTGTATATATTTAAAAATTATCAATTTATTAATTATTAATTTTTTATCATTTACCTTTTTTATATCCATTTAACATTGTTATTTGTATTATTAAATATTTTTTTTTCATCATGTCTTTCTTAATTTTTAACGAGGAATTCAACGTTTATTTAACTGTGTAAACTGCCCCTATGACAGTGTTTTTGTACATGTGAACGATTAATGAGTGATTGCATACCTTCGGGGGCTGCCAATCACTAAGACGATACGACGAACAGAATGTTCATTTTATGCTTAAATATTCCCCCCTCTACTCCTTTTCTTTTTTTCTTTCTACAAAAATCACATTGTAAGACGCTTGCTTGTTTAATTGATTCCTTTGTTTACGTTTTGTTAAATTGATTATCAAAATTTTATTTATTTATTAATTTTAATAGAATAAAACAGTAATGTTAAAATTAATATTAATAACTATTAACTTCAGAAAGTTGTAACAATGTTGAAAACTATGTAGCCTATTGGCAATAAAATAATATGATACCGGTATTGGTAAATATTTAATTTACTCGTATCAATAAATAGTGCTACGGGTTATCAAAGAATATACCGAACCCACAATTTTGAACTTTAGCCTACGGCTTTTGCATGACACGATGTAAATAATTATGTAAACTTCGCGGGTTTATGCCATGATCCTATCACAACCACTTGTAGTAAATGAAGAAAAAGAGGGCAACAGCATTTTCTTATATATGTACTGTAAACACAAAAGTACTCGTATGTTTAATCAATCTTGAGATAAAATTGCATGTCAGGTCCAAAAAAAATTATAAGTTAATTAAGAAAGAAAAATTGATAAATACAGTATTTTGAATATTGTACAGGCAGGGTCTTTCAGGCAAATGTAAGGCTCGAAGCAAGCAATATAGCGTCTTCCCGGTACCATTTTATTTAAGGGTTAACTTGCTTAACTTGACAACGGTTTGAAGCCGTCTTATGAAAAAAATAATAAATAAGGAAACGGAAATAGTGCAAATTTCTTTTTTAACATTACATAGTTGGCCTATTGTCAAGTGTTGTTGTTTTTTTCTTGCCTTTTGCACAATATTGTTAGAGAATATAATATTTGTAATAGGCTAGTTATTAGTTAAGGCATTGCGTCAATTATTTCCCCACTATAAACAAGAAAAAAACTATACAGTGTAAAAATATTGTGCGCCAAGGATGCGGGGTGCTTTAAGAAAATTTGGCAAATTTACTCAAATTTTACACTCAGATGTGAATTTTGAAGCGCCATAAAACTGCAAAAATCGCGATCCCACCTAATTGCTATTTTTCATAATTATATAAACGCAAATTAACTAAAATGCATTAGTTAAAATTTAGTTTATTTATTAATAACTGAGCAAATCACCTATGAAAATTTTAAATATGATAAAGTGCCCTTTCATTTATTTATTTTTTAAAATTAAGTATGACTGTACATAAATAATTATATAAAAAAAAGTCAACAAAAAGCTTAATATGCAATGCTTTTACTCAACTTATGTGTTAAAACAAACACACTGTATATTTCTCATTTTTAATGCAGCATCATTCTGACTTTTAAATGAAAATATTTTACTAGTATTATTTTTTCAAAGCTTATAAAGATGATACCCAGTACCAACAAAAATAATTATGGAAAAATTTATTCTTGATATCTGTAGCGGATAAGTTATTAAAAAACATTTCAAGCTAAAAAATTTGGAAGGCAGTTTTTAATCTGATGCTTCGTGAATTACATCACCTGCTGCGCCAAACTTAATCAACTTCACTTTAATCATTTACTTACAGCTTTTGTCCTTTTTTTCTCCTCCCTCTTTCAAACTCTATTAAAAGCGCATGCACAGTTTATGTTAATATTTCCTTCTACTTCGGTTTTTTATGTATTTATCTTATTGAGTGGATTAAATACGCGTGAAATCGCATGTGGAAATTTTATTAAAAAGCTTTTAGTTTTGTTTTTATAACATTTCCAGGCATCGATTATAAACATCCTTTGAAATCAACAAAAATAAATAAACATTGTTATGCAAATACTTTTTATTCAAAAAATTTATTTTTGCTTTTTGGCAATTTTAAATATTATTAGTTGATTATTTTAATTTTTTAAAAAAAGTTATTTTGTTTACCAATGTCAATTTCAAGATTTTGAATAAAATAAATTCACACCAATCTAATGGAAAAAATATTAAAAACTTATAATGCTAGCAGGTTAATTTCAATACAGTACTACCGGTATTGTATTTTATACTTTTGATATTGAATAAATACTTACAGTATTTAAATTATAGCTTTCGTTCATTTAATAAACACTTTCATTTTAAATCGTCGGTGGCGCTTGAATAATAATTTGATTGGCACCAACTGCATTTCAATGTATTACTTTTAACATCTTTAGAGATAGTTAAATATTTGGAGCACATAAAGTTGATTGTTTTATTTAATATGTAGGCTATTTCTTTTTTTTTTTTATATAATTTCTGCCATCAATTGAAAATATTTTAAGATTAACTTTTTTTAAAAGAAAATATTACCGTACCGTATGAGTAATTTATTTATTAAATAATTTATATCTGTGTATTGAGCGTTCAATAAAATAATAAGTTTTATTCATGTAAGATACTCGAGTCGTAATTTTTAGGATAAAAACACTTTTTTTTAACACGTGAGTGTCACACATCGATTAAATTAGCGCTTATTTGCTATTTTAATTAATAAAAGGAGTGAAAATTCATAACCGGAGCACAAAAACTCTTTTATAACCATGATTAATTTTTCTATTGTTGCACTTTATGCAATGAAATTTAGTTAATTAAAACTTTCATCATTTTTTTTATTTTTTTATTTTTTTTTTATTATTGTTATCAAGCTTTATGCATTGAAATTTAGTAAACTAAAACTATAATTGCTTCGTTATTAATTCAATATTCTGAATAATAATTATAATATTTATTAAAGTTTGCATCTTGTAATTTATACGGCAATGATAAATATTATGCAAAATCCATGATTTAAACGTTTTCTTGTTTTACGAGTATTTATTTTTTTTGCTCAGCCAATTCCTTCACTTATGCTCGGTTACTTTTCTCATTTAATTTTATTGAAAAATGCACAGGCATAGAATGAAGTAACCTTACGCAATTACAAGGTGCGTTCGTAAAGTAAAATTAATTTTGTTTTAAAAGCTATGAATGTTAAAAATACTTTTCCCACTACTGTGCATGTAATTGAAAATTATTAATGTACGCGCAAGCGCTAACGTGTGCAAAAATAGTGTCTGCAATGAATAATTTTAAATAATAATAAAACTTTAACTAAAAATCTTTACGTGTTCTTGTGAAAATATAACAGCAAAAAACATGGTTTTCTACAAAATTAAACCGAAAACCGGAGATTCCGGTCTCCCAAAAATGCCCTACTTGGGTACCCTTGCGAACCTGAACCGAGGTGACGGAAACAAGCAGGGTTCCCGCGATTCCTACAATTCAAGCTCAGCTATCTTATGTTCAGAATGTCGGGGGCGCTAATCGCCTGCATTCTGAACTAGCTATTGGTAGTCCCATTGCCCAACTTTAGTGGGGCTACCAAATCTGCCTCGTTATCGGCATTAACTTAAAACTATTGCCTAGGGCGACTATTGGTATAAGTGCTCCAGATATATTCTGGAGACTATAATTACCAAACAGCTAAATAAGTTTTTCCTCTCCAGATGACTGCCGAAATCATTGTAAACAATTTGATGAACGGTGAATAGATTATTGAAGTTGATCAATAATTCATTTTTTATTGAGTTCAATAAAAGATTTTATTTTTCCCGAAAACAATATTTTGAGCACTTTCTTGATCATCAACAGACTGACCTTTGCGCATAAAATTAAATTCACAAAATGCTCTTTTTCACCTTGCGTGAGAAAAGGGCAGCAAACAGGTTTTTAGCAAGTTTACAGAGCTCTTTAAGTGACATCTATCAAGAAATCAATAATTAAACATTTCAGTTAATTAAGAGGCAAATTTTAAATAAAGAAAACTAATACAGTATGCCTTAAATTTGCCAGTTTTCAAAGTGTTATCAAAACTACTATAACATTTTGCTTTTCTACAAATTCAGTAATTTTAGCATTTTAATTTAAAGTTGCATTTATTTCACTTGGTGGAGGGATAAAATAAATGGTCGAAGGATAGACCTATACTTAAATTTTTTAAGCAAAATTGAGTATTCTAATGTATCCGAAAATTGTTCAACCATTTTTTTTAAATTTGCCGTACCGTATCATATTTCCAATTAAAAAAAAGTAATTTATATTCATATGACCAAATCATCAACAAATTACAAAAATGTGTTTTTTTTTTATTCATTAAAACAAGGCGTAAGAAAATAGAATATTAAATTTCGAAAATATAATAATTTTTTATTTATGACATACTCAAAAAATAAAAATGATGTAGGCCTATTTTTTAAAAATGACCAAGAAATATGACTTCCAAATTAACAATTTTGCAGCATTTTTTTTTTTTAAAGGAGAAATTATGAATTTACAGTTGATATTGCGAGACGGCAGCGGCGAGTTCTTTTAATTCGGGAAGAGTGTAGTTGCAGGTAGCGGAAACGAGTCGGCAACTATCAACTTTGCCCGTCGATCTTCCGAATTTGGCGGCTTCGACGTAGAAATTCATCGGGCTAATTTTATCACCAACGGGCTCGTCAATGCGATTGCTATGATACGTTATATAAATTTTATTTCCGCTCTAGAATTAAGAAATTAAAATGTAATCTACTCACGAGAAGGTTTTAATGATGGCTTCTTCGAATTTGGAGACGGTGTCATTGCTTTTGGCCCTAGCCATAGCGGCGCAAACGGCGACTGGAAGGCATTTAGAAGTGTCCGCAGCGGTGGCGACAGCTAAGTATTCATCGGGAGTAGCTGAGCTAACAATGGGATTGTCAACACTACGCTTGCCTAAGATGAGGGGAAGTTGGAGAAACTTTCCGAAGATGAGCATGGCCAATGCACTATCAACAGCTAAACCACTCAAAGTGAAAAGAACAGATTCACTAATCTGAAGAACTGAAGCCGAAGCTATGAGAAATAAAAGTACTGTTGCCTTGCTGCAAAACATCTGCAAACAAATATCAAATTACAATCAAAACCAGGTTTTTGCAAATTTAATAATATAAAATTTGTAAATTTTAAAAAAAAAAAATTTCAATAAATTAAAATTATTTTTATTTCTACTTACTTTTAAGATTGGAAGTAAAACTGTGAGAAAGCTTCAAAAGTAAAATCCTAATTTAAAAATACAAAACTTCGCTGGGGCTTTTTATACCTTTTCGGAAAGGGTAATTTGGGTCACCTGGGATTAAGGTGCCCTCAAGGAAATCTGGATAGATCATTCACCTTTTTAAAAATAGCACGGACAGTTTTGCGCTCAACAAAGATTTACTGTATCTGAAAACCATCAGAAAACTTAACGTCATTTAAATGGCGCGCTTAATTAAATCTTATACGATTATACGAAGTATTAAAATTTTTTTGTTTGTTTGTTTATTCAGGGTGCGCTAGTAAAGTAACGCGCATCTAATTTAATTACAGTAAACTCACAATAATTTTTATCCGCGGTTTTCTTTTGCTAATTAAATCACAAAACTGAATAAAAACGACTAAAATATTATACATAAAGAAAGTGTAAGCTCTCCAAGAAATGCTTTTTTGCCTTTCTCCTATTTTATTTTCCATTTTGAGCCGGTTTTATTATGATATTTGTGTTGAAATTGCTTCCGTCTTCGTGTTAAACAGGTTTTCCGGCTTAAAGACATTTTAGCATTGCGTTCCCAACAATAGAGAGATTGCGGTTTAGCTTTTTTCCTCGTTCTTATGCTTATGTCTAATGCTTATGGCGTAGGAGTGGGGACTTTGGAACTTTTTATAGCACAGATGTCAATGAAGTAAAAAGTTCGAAAGTCCACTCTCGAACGTCATAATCATTAGAGTTAAGCATAAGAACGAGGTAAAAAGCTAAACCGCAATCTCTCTATTTTCTCCCATTTCTTTAGGTTTCCGTTTAATACAGAATCCTCTTAACACAAGTTTTACTGTACTAAAACAACAATAACAGTTCAGTTTAAGACGAAAATGGCAGGTTTAATATGGAACTTTTGGCCATCGCCTCACTTCAACTTTTTTAGGTTTAGCTTACTACGTCGCTTAAATTTTATAATTATTGTTATGATATGACTTATTATTTCGTACCTGACTACATGTTGGCAAATTTGATTGCTCGTTTATAAGTATTTTTTTAATTATTCTTTACGAAAATCTGCCAAAGGCGACAAATCCGCGATTAATTGTTTTTTTTTTTTTGGTGCATGGGCACTCTTGGAACACCGTGAACATGTCACAACATTCAAAATCAACAAATCGCAAAAGGCATCAAAAGGAGAGCAAAGGGTCGACAGATTATAATCCACAAAAGGGTTTTATTATTTGTGTCACTACTTAAAATAGAAAACTTTGGGGTTTTTCTCTCTTTTCTGACAATTGTTCCATTTTATTTGCGAGGCAGGCGAGGTTTATATCCGGATCGAGCCGCACAACCCTTTCCCCTTTGCATCTTACAACGAAAGCGGGAAAAGACTTTTATGGCTGTCAATCACTCCCACCATTTACTTTATTTTAAAAAAAACTACAATTTACATGTCTCGACAGAAGAATTTTAGGAAGAGCACTTTGTCTGTTCTTTGAAAATACCGATACCGTAACAAATAATTTTAACTTTCTGTAATTTTCTTTTTTTTTTTTATGCAGTATACCGCCGTACCGTACTTTATCAAAATTTATTAAATTTTATTTTTATATCGATTTTGGTATTGTTGAAGAAATATTTGTTTCCAATTTTTTTTTTTTTTTTTTTTGGTATAGCTCATAATGCAATCGAATAAATTAAAAAAAATTTAATTTTATAAAGAATTAATCTACAATATAAAGAAAAAATCTACTAAATATAGACGCTAACAAAACAAGGAGGAGAGGGACCGAGAGCGTTTCATTAGCTTTGCCAATTATTATTGACAAAAGGGAGAGAGGTGGATTCAGGACAAAGTGACGATAAATAAATTCGCCAATACTGTACTGTAATTAAATTTACTAATAAAAAATTAATGATTATAAAGTTATACCCTGTAATATTAATAAAATTTGAAAGAAATTACTACGGTACCGTATTTAAAATAAGTTTAGTTTCACCTACATCTTTTCTAGTTGTTTATAAAATATAAAACGTCAGAGATAGAATTATAAAATAATTCAGTCTCAGACAAATTTGATTTTATAAAAATAGTGCCGACGCTAAAGTGCCACTCAAGTGTTTCCACTGTCAATATGTTTTAAGAGGAAATTAACCTGATAATCATGAAAAACGTAGTTCTAAAGGTTAAAAATATAGATAAATACTTTATCAGATTTTGTTTACTTTTATAAATTGAATTCCAAAAAATAATTAGGATAGGAAAATCTATCATTAAAAAATGAAAACGTTTGCACATTTCGTTATATCCTCGCACTTTGTTTTTGTGCTTTTTAATTTCGTCTCAAATGCTCAAGGAAATTTGGATCCTTACAGCTTGTTGCAAGCTGAATCGATGACATTCAATTACGGAACTACAATTGCGAACAGTTTGAGTTGTCCACCCATCAAAAGTGGATACGTCACCGACATCCAGAACGAAGATTACATCGCGTTCTACGCGGTGGATTTTGGCGATGTAGGACCGGAATTAGTGGAAATACATTTCGCCGATGGAAATGGTTACGGACACTTGGGAAACGTCGAGATTCATTTGGAAAATCCAACCGGACAATTGATGGCCACTATTCAAACTGCCGTGACTGGAGACTGGTGTACGTTTATGGTTCTCAACACCTTCGTCTCTTATATTCCAACGGGAATTCATAATGTTTATTTCGTTTTTGATTCACCGTTCAATAACGATCAAGTTATGAACCTCGACTGGGTCGTCTTTAACAAAACGGTTACTCTAAAATCTTAGTTATAAATCAGCACCGCAAATAAAACTCACTTAATATAAAAATTTTAAAAAAAACATCGATCGTTAAAAATTGGCAATAAAAACTCCTGTATTGTAATTAAAACACTAGGCCTAATGTATTTTTTTATACCGTAGTATAAATAACAGTAATTATATCCAAGAGAGTTGAATGATGGTGAATAAAAAAATTAAGACTAAAACTAAATAGGTAGAAAAAGTCTATAGGCCTACTCGTAAATAAGAAAATATACCAGTAAGTTAGAATAAAATGTTTTCTTTAAAAAAAATTTATAGATACAGAAAAATTTCACTGTACAATGTTTATGATTGTACAGTCTTTCTAAAAGAATGAACCGATTTCATGACGCAATATTTGTAGGCCTATTCTATACAAACTCAAATTTTATTTCGCGTTTAAGGTGAAAAGAGAAGTCTAGCTCTCAGAAGAGTAAATCGGCATATCAATAATATCACGATCCACTGAGTTGATCCTAGTTCACTTGATATTCGATGTCATGCAGATTTGTGCGACTTCATTTTTCAACGAAGCAGAGCGCTGATGTAATGAAAAATTGACACAGCAATGAATTGGTAGGTAACCACAGACTTTACTCTTTGTGCCATGGCCTGCGATATCCCCAGACCTACAGTTGTTCATATGGGGAAAAAGAAGTTTGGATGTTTCGTGGTGCACCGACCTCACTGTGTGTGGATTTCTTTCTAATGCCATGGGGATAATATGTTAACTCAATTACAGTATCTCAATGATCTTAAAAATCGAATAATAACAGTACATCGTGATTAAGCGCCTATGCGGGGAAGGGGGGGGGGGGGGGGGAGGGGGCGTTACATTGAAATAAAACTTGAGCCGATATACGAGCGTAGAATGCATGCGCCTTGACTAAAATTTCCATAATTAAATAATGCGTCAAGGAATTAGTTCATTCATTTAAAAAAATCCTGTAAATTAATTATTCTACGATTATCCTAAATAAATTTCACTTAAGACATTAAAATAAAAACCAATGTCTTAAATTTTTATTAGTCGATCAACAAGATGCAAAAAAATTGTATCTTAAATCACACATAGAATTAATGTATAAATAGGTTTTTATAAATTTTATAAAGTTTTGCTTCAACGTGATTTAAAGAAAATTTACAAAGTCAAAGTGTTAACAGTTTAGGATGCTCAATCAGTAATATTGTTAAAATTTATAGAATTGTGTTGCTAAATTCATCAAAACGTTAAATTTTACAACACGTTACCTTAAAAGTTAAGACATCTGTGAACACATCTGGAACACCTGCCGACTAAGAGCAAAACATCGACCAGAAATGTTGAACTTCTGTCGAATACTTCGTCTCAACTTCCTGGCAGTTCCTGGAACTTTTTCAACCTTGTTTACCAGTTGTCTATTAAAAAATCAATATTATTACTTTTTAATTAATACATGAATTAAAATTTGGGCTATTACTTTATCGGAAACTGCTTGTGCTGGAGAATCATGCAAGACTTTAATGGAGTATCTGAAAAATCACTATCAGTGATAAATTCAAGGCCTATATCAAAAGCCGTTGAAACTTCAACTTTCGCATCGATAAAACCCGTTTGAATACGAGAAGAACTTGTAAGATAGAAAGAAAACCTAACAAATAAAAAAAATTGAGGTCACTTTTTAAGAAACTCCATACCGGTATTTCTTTTATTTCTTAAGACAAAAATTGTATTTATTTAATAGAAAAATAGATTACCCGTTTGTGACCAACGATTGAGAATTCCTATTCCACAAACTCACTTGAATTGAGCCTGCTAAATTAATTGACACTGCTCCTAATAATTGCATCTCCAATTTCAAACCGTTCTGCAAACGGATAACTTGTTTGTTGTCATGTAACTTAAAAATTCCCTGAAATAAATTAAATTTTTTTTAAATTAAGATTAAATTTTCTATTACCGGTACTTGTTAAAAAAAAAAAAGAATACAATGTAAGCCTACTTGAAATATTGCAGTCTCTTCACTTCCTGCGCCTTGCCATACTAACGACATGGCTTCACCACGACCAGTAAAAAAAGTGTAGGGACGAACGCCAACTCCCAATACATTTAATTCTATTCCAGCAGTTAAATCTTCCTCAGCATCATCCGCACCACCCGCAAAACTTGCTAATCCTCCAGCGAACGTACCAAACTAAATCAAAAATTAATATTACAAATAATTCATGTACGGTACAATAGTCAGTTATTACCGAAAATAAACTAAATCTATCTTCATTAATACTCATAACAGCTTCTAAAATACTGCGCTTAAATATTCCACCTTTCATAAATTCTGCCTTAACTTCGTAACTTGCATTTACAAATGGAATTTCTATTGCAAGAGGGAAGAAAACGAAAAAAAAATTTAATTACCGGTACAAAACAAATGAAAAATTGTGGGGGCTTGCA
This sequence comes from Polydesmus complanatus, assembly GCA_034692225.1. Classification (NCBI taxonomy): domain Eukaryota; kingdom Metazoa; phylum Arthropoda; class Diplopoda; order Polydesmida; family Polydesmidae; genus Polydesmus; species Polydesmus complanatus. Next base: position 50,722 of record JAQGAZ010000223.1, on the reverse strand, counting down.
AACTCATTACAGTATTAGGATAACGATCTCGATTACAAAATGACTTACCAAGCAAAGGATGATTCTCGGCTGTTGAAAATCCGAATTGACCTAAAACATGATAATTTCCTAATTTAGGATTTTTCAATACCATTGCCATCGTTTTCCTAAAATTAAATATAAACTATAAAGCAGAAATTAAAATTTATTTGATTATTTACCTAAACTCAGAATCAGTGCTTGCTAAACTACGAGCTTTGCTGAGAATGTATGAAGCCATTTCTTCGGAAACGGTTTTGTTGAAAAGAAGTAGTACATCACTAAGTAAATCTACGCTTGGATTTAAAGTTAATAAAGTTTCAGCGGCAAAAATTCTTGCACTTCTGTCATGTTTATGGTTAAGCTGAAAATAAACTTCCATAAGTGCTTGTTTCGTCTAATAGAAAAAGAGAAAATTAACTTCAATTTTAAATGTATAAACCATTTCAAGTATTTTACTTCGTCATTCCAAACAGATCTAGGAATTTCTCGTAGTGCTAAAATGGCTTCGACGACAACTTTTCCACCGCCTCGAATAACATTTAAAATGGCTGAATGAGACGTTGCAAGTCCAGCTAGTTTCAACGCTCTCAAATAGGGCAGTTTGCAAAGAAATTCAGTACAATTTTGCGGTTTTTCTATTAAAAATGTTTGCACACGATTGACAACCTGCAAATACCAAAAAAATAATTTTAAAAATTTCAAAAAGTTTTTATAAACATCTTAACTTACTTCGTCATTTTCTTTTAAGAAAGATCTATATTTATTTACTAAATTTCCGACAGTTAATAAAAGCGTTTCATAAACTTTAGAACTTGTGAACGGCTTTTCTAATAAATCCTGTAATTAAAAAAAAGATATTTAATTTTTTTAAAAAAATGGAAGTTTCTTAAATTAAAATTTTTTTACCATTAATTGATTGATTGTTAATGCAGATGGAAACGGAACACTCGCAAGTGAACTTAGAAATCTTTCTTGTAAATCGGTGGAGTCAGCAGCCTTTTCCAAATTTAGAAATTCAAGAACCACTTCAATTGCATCAGTTGTTTCTGTAGCGGCAAATATATCCAACAACTGCGGTCTTATTATAAAATGAAAGCAAAAAATTAATACGAGTTAAACTATTATACACTTTAACTTACAATAAATCTTTATTCTTGGGATAATTTAATAATTTACTGATCGATTTTTTATTGCAATGTTTCGCGTAAGGCAAAATATCTAAATAAGAAGCCACACTGCTGAATGTCGCTAAATTTACTGTTTGTAAAGAATTTCTTCGTTTGTTAAATGCATCAGTAAACTGAAAATTAAATTGAAAAAACAATTAAAATTTAAAAAAAAATTGTTAATTTTTAGAAACTTACAGGCTTACAATTTTCGGTTTTTGACATATCTAACTTTTCGCTAAATTCGACTTTTTTCAAATCAGAACCTACAACTAAATGTAAAATATTAATAAATCAAATTTAAGAAACAACATAAACGGAAAAAAAGTTACTTTTAGAAAAAGATTTTATTGCTTCTTTTAAAGACGGTTTTTTAAAAACCAAATTTGATCCATCTTCTCGAGTAATTAAATTTAACGTTTGTCTAAATAACAATAATAAGTCACTTTCATTAAAACAAATTAATCAGTCAAATTTAATATTAAATTAACCGTGAGTCCATTGTCGATCCAGTATTTCTCAAATTAGCAGCAATGTGCGACCTCGTTTCGAAACTTTCTATAGTTTCAATGGCATCGTCTCTCGTCGTTGTGTATTCGCTTCTAATCTCGTAGTGAGACTCGCTTCGAAAAATCTACCAAGTAAGTTAATTAAAGTGTTAAAATATTAAACAAATATATATTTACCGGATTTGGATGAAGTCTGAACTCTGCATCGTATTCATTTTTGCAATTTTGTTTGCGTTTTAAAATTTTCTTACTTGTAACATCGTAAGTAACCTCACACGTTCCGGAGGAATCAGTCTATTAAAATATTTAAATTTAAAATGTATGACTTAATAATAATTGCAAACGTTTGATAAAATAACCTCAATTCTTTGCGAAGACTTCAACTGCAGCTGAAAAAGACTGACAATTCCCAATTTTAAACTTGAAAATTCAGATCGAACGTCATCAACGTATAAATCTACAATTAAACCATCCACAAAATGAACCAAAATGAATTTATCAGCATGTTGATCCAAATCTGACTGATGAAATTGGCGATCGGCATTTTTATTAGCACCTTTTGGCACTAGTAACAATCCGGGAGATGTCACCTAAAAAATTCAATTTTTAAATCAACTTTTTTTTTCTAAATAAAAGTCCACTTGTAAGCCTACTCACTTGAAAGAACAGTAAATAATCTTTATTATTAGTTGGGTTATGCCAGACGTTTGTAACTGCCACATTCGCGTCAATTTGAAAACTTGCATCTCGACTTTTTGAAGATCTTATAATTTCATTGGTGTTCACAATGGTTGAATATTTATAATTAAAAGTTTGGCCGAGATCGTAAGAAGTTGAGACCGAAACTGGAACAACAAAAGCATTTAAAAATGTGACTAGATTAATAAATAATAATGTGCGATGAGGCCCCATTTTTTTTTAAAAAAAAATTATAATAAAAAATATTTAAAAAAAATTGTACTATAAAATTAAAAATGCCAAACAGCGATCACTATGCAGTTAATAAAAGACGTTGGGGGAAAAAAATTCTGTTGGCAATAAATTGTTAACGATGAACACTCAATAGTGACCTTAAAGTATAATTTGATCTCATAATTTTTTCATCGACCCCTGATTTCCTTTTTAGAAATAGCGACCTTTACTCCAGTTAAAAGTTCAATTAGATTAAATTCAAAAATTATTATTGTTAGAAGTTAGCATCAATCTATTCATTAAAAAATTTATTTATAATTCACTCAAAAATTAAACAATGATAAAATAAATATTACCTAAATAAATAAAAATTAATTTGATGATCCATTTCCATCGCAAAATATACTCCATTTGTCTAAATCAATAATTATGTCTCCAAAAAAATTGCAACTTTTGTACCTAAAAAAAAAAGGGAGGGAAAAAAAAATTAAACTTAAAACATAGAAATTGATGAATCTAACAAGTGTCCTTGATAAACTCTACATGATGCTCGTAAGTTATCAAAAAATTTAAAATTATTTCATTTTTGTCATGCATACAATGACGAAGGAAATAAACAGAACAATTATTATAATAGATTCTCATAAATTTAAGCATTTCACTTTTTTTTAAATTACCCAACATTTTTCGAGTAAATCGATCAATACCGGTATTTTGTTTCTAATGATCCATTATTTATTAATAACTGTACTTACTTCAGAAAATTAATACTTTATCTGTTTATTCACAAAACTGTGTATTCTTCGTTAATAAATTTTAATAAGAGCCTTGATATTAAAAGACTCAAATTTAATTTTCAAAATTTAAAGATTTCTTGTTGGTCTTTTAAATGCTACTGTATTTCAAAGCTTAGAGCTTAATTTATCAAAGCCCATCAATCTTTGAATTGCCATTAAATACGTAATCGAGAGATTTCTAAAGGAGGACCTACAGTATTTTTTAAAAGCCACGACATCTTATTTTTTTTTTGAAAGGTCCAGTTTAAAGTATAATGTATCATCACCTGTCATGAGTAGCCTAAAGGTCAATGTCACCTTTCTGCGATATTGCAATTGATATTATTAGATGAGCACATGCCAAATCAAAATGAAGTAAACTTTATGAGAATATTATTATACGTAGAACATAATTTTTAAATATAAACTTCATTGTCTCATGTTAACACTTCCTTGATGAACTTCAGCATGACGGTCTTGACCGGCGCAAAGAACATGCAGAAGACGCTTGACGTCATTCAAAGTGATGACGTCAAAATCAAAAAAATGTAAAAAGAAAATTATAATAATAATTTGTCGCGCAAAACTTTGGAGAAATTATTTTAATTTAATAATGTACTGAAATATTAGATTTCTATTTAACAAAAAAAAAAAAAAATTTATGAAAGCACTAATCTACAGGAAACTTAAAAAAATCAATTGTAATCATTATATAAAATTATAATACATTGTGTACCGTAATGAAAAATGTAATTTGTAATTTGAAGAAAAAAAAAAATTGTTAAAACTAAAATAAAAGATATGTATTAGTTTACTGTATTAATAATATTATAGTACATTACTAGAAACATGATTTTATACTGTAAATTTAGAAAAGTCATTATTTTGTTAAATTTTTAATTACAATATAAATATTTCGAAATTTCCAGTCAAAACTAAACTAATGAATGCAACCGTACATTAAATTTTAAGGCGAGCCTGGCACGCATAGGTAAACCGTCGTTCCGTCCGAATTTTCTAAAAGTTCGGAATTCATTTCCACGCCATTGAGAATGTGATATCCAGTGGAAGACTCAGTTCCGTCAATGGGAACAACAATAGCGTTTTTTTCCAAAAACTGTTTAATAGCGGCTGTGGTCGACATATCGTTGTTTTCCACCACTACTGTAAAGCTTTCTTGAAAGTTCCGCAACTTTTCACTTTTACTTATCCCATTCTCATCGATTTCTTCTTCAGCTGCCATTTCATTAAAGAACTTGTCAATTTGCTTCGATTCCCCTATATGTAATTCGCTTTCCTCTTCTTCTCCGGTCTCGTCAATGGTTAGTTCCTGAATCTCATCATTCATCGACAAATCTTCATTATCTTTGACTGATTGTGGTTTCCATTTTTGTTTCATCTTTTCTCGATATCCTGGTTGTTCCGTACGCGGAACGTAAGGAGTTGAAGGATGGTCGATACTTTTCCGATCTTCATTTCTACTAAAAATTCCCGAAACCACTGAAGAGAAAGCCAAATCGTTGGCATTTTTTTGCTCGGTTACATCTTCGTGCTCACTAAGAATGTGATTCTTAAGATCATTCGACAAATTGCAACCAAATTCACAATGAGGACATGGATAAACGGGTTTCCCAACATGTTTCTTCGATTTTAACACGTGCTTACGTAAATTTTCGTGGGTATTGCACGTGTATTCGCAGTAAGGACATGAATAGGGCTTAGCACCTGTGTGGATTCTCATATGACGTAGTAACTGTGAACTGAGCGCGGCTGCGTAACTGCAATGTTGACATTTAAAAGGCCGAACGCCGTTGTGGCTGCGCTCGTGCTTGGTTAGTTGATGCTTCGTTTTCGCAGAATAACCACAATCGTCACAGAGAAATGGCCTTTCTCCAGTGTGCACTCGATTATGAACAACCAATTCACTTGGAGAACGAAAAGATAATCGGCAACCTGGAAATTAATCAAAAATAAGTACTTTTAAATAAAATGTAAAAAAAAAGAAAATAACGGTTCCAATTTCAAATAAAATGCCGAAAGAATTAAAAACTTCGTTTGTAACAGTTGTAAATACTGTACCTGGAAATGAGCATAATTGAGTTTTTCCTCCCTGTTCCATCGGCAAATGAAGCCTCAAATGATGAGTCAGCGAACTTCTAAAAAATTGAATAAAAAAATAATAAAAAGAAAACTTAAAAAAAAAAATTGTTATCAATTACTGATTAAAAAACTTGGCTCCGCAAGTTTCACATAAGAATTTTTTGATCCGTTCGTCTTTCCTCTGATGAACATCTAAATGATTCACCAACTTGGTCCTTCTCTGTGTTTTATATGGACAATACGGACAACCAAACTTTTTCTCTTTATGTTTGGTTCTAATGTGCGACGTCAACGTAATTTTCGCGGTAAAAGTCTCGGAACAATATTGACAGGAAAAAGGTTTTTCGGTGGTGTGTGAAATAACATGCAATCTCAAATGTTTGAGCTTAATGATTTCGAAGCAAACTGGACACTTGTATTCATTCTCTCTTTTAAGCCTTTCTTCATTTTCATCCGTGTTTTCATCTTCGTTTGCGTTGTATACGGGTCCGTCATGCAGTGCTTGATGGAACAACAGACCCGATTGAGAAAGACTCCTGAAACTACATCGATCGCACGGATGATCGTCTTCGGTTGACTCACCAACTTTTTCCACCAAACCATCCAAAAGATACTTGTGCAACCGACCGTTTTTATGCTTCACGAACGAGCTTTCAAACTCAAAATGCATGGAACACATTTCGCAGAACAATAATTTATCAGGATGAGCGCTTTTAATATGTTCGTGAAGCAGAATCACAGTTCCTAAAACTTCTTCGCAATGAATACAGGCGTGAGTTTTTGAATATTTTCGTTTGGGTTTTTCATCTTCGCTTTGATCAGCACCTCGCTCTTGAAAATCTGGGTCGTCATACTTTTCATTCTCGTCGCTTTCCGACAAAATTTCTTTCTTCACTGTGGTTTTTTTGCAATGTATTCGACTCATGTGACCCAAAAGTGAAACTTTTCGCTTCCCTATATAAGAGCATTTCTTACATTTATACCCTTCGTCAATTCCTTTACTTTTACAACTAACATTGTTATTATTTGAAGCATGTTTATATTTGCGGTGAAAATTCAAAGCTTGTAGTCGTCTTCCTGTCCAATTACAATCGGCGCAAAATAAGACATCCGAAGATGATATCACAATTGATTTTCCAGAATTATTCGAACTAGTAGTATTACTCAAATGAACTTCATCTTGTGATAAATGTTCCAACATTTCGTCATTATCTTTCGCCATAAATTGACAAGCAGAACATCTGAATCCGGCGCTCTCGCTTTTATTGTGTTGGTCAATTTCCGATCTCCAATGTTCAACTAAATATGAATGTGTGTTAAAATAAAACGAGCAAAGCGCGCATTTAAAAGGAGAAATTGCAGCAAATAAACCGGTATTCGACAGTATGGTTTCTTCAAATTCGTGCTCATCTTCCTCCCGTTTCGTCCAGTGTTCTTGTGATAGCAAATGATTAACGAAGGCCTCTCGAGAATCAAAAACTTTTTTACACAATTTGCACGAATTTTCAGTCTCCTCGCTAGAGTTTTGCTTGAGAAAAGCTTTCTTTCGGCTTTTCGGACCCACAAACACTCGTCGTGGCTTTTCGCTTCGGACTTGTTTCAAAACGTAATCGTGATCGTCAGTTTCGGGATCAACTTCCATGTCTATCGGTGCAGATTTTCCAGACTTTTCAACGTTATCGTCTTTTTTAGCTCTCAAAACAACTTCTCCTAGTTTAACGATGACCTTATTAGATATATTACCGCTCGTTCCACTATCGTTGTTATTGCTCTGCAACTGAATTGACTGGAAAAAATCATTAGGTTGTAATTCATTTTCACTGACAACGCTGTAAGATGGAATTGAAGTTGATGCGGATGTTACGGATGAACACGGAGTCTTTCGATGTTGAATGTAACTTTCCAAACTCACGAATAACCTCTTACACTTGAGGCACAAGTGAGTGTCCGCATCTTCATCCATTTTCTACAACCTATCAACAAAAACATTGTCATTAATATTTAAAATACTGTACTGTAACTGTTATATAGGCCATGCCTATGTTACATGCATTCAAATTTTGGTTCGCTTCGTTTTGTGTTTTTTACAGTATTTCATTATTCTAAACATTAATTTAACCAACTTTTGATTAAAATTGCATCACTTCTACCGACGTCATAATCATAGTAGTATCCCCACGGTAGACATCAAAACAGCTGATTATTAGATTATAATTACTGTAGTGCCGGTAATAATTTCAATAGATAGCAATGATTCCAGAAAATCAATCTATTGAAGCAAAATAATGCCGATATTTAAATTGTAATACAAAAATAAGTTTCCCATACAATAATGTACAGTACAATTAATTAACCAATTAACCTAGTTGATCAATTAATTTAACTTTCTTTACAATTTTATAGTAATTTAACTAAGACGCTGTCTAATCAATCATTTGTAACAACTAATATACGTAAAATATGTCCCAAATGATGGTGGAAATCATCTATAAGTCACGTTCCATACTATAAAAATATTATTTATTTGATAAAACATTTATCTTATTTTCGAATATTATCACGTTTTAAAAACTATTTAAACGTGAAATCGCTTGCACTTCGCAAACATAACTGCCCACCATGAACACGGTATGGATACAACTGAATTTTTTTTTTTTTTTTAAATTCTAACTTTCTACTTTTTTTCAGGTTATCCGTTGCTGTTTTATCTGCTTCTTATTTGTTTCATTGTACTATGCAGAAGGCGTTGAAGATTATCAGCATCATCAAAATTACCAAGAAACCGCTACAACCAAACTTCCTAAATCAATAAAAACGCCAAAAGCGAGCAAGACAAAGTTATCCGAAGCTTCCAACCCAGAATACGACATTTCGCAAACCCAATTCAGAGTTAAGCACCATCCGAGAATCCACCTGCAGGCACCGGAAGTGCGTTTCGTGTATCCATCACGTCGCAAACCCACTTATTCTTACCCCAGGAACTATCATTACTATGGCAGCGGCTTCGCTAACGATTACCCTCAATACTACCCGCATTACAACGTCTATGATTACGATCGCTTCCCTCGCTTTCAAATGATCTCGTCGCCGGGTGTCTGGATGGACCAAGCACGTCACTCGCTTTACGCGCCTAAAATTCGTGTCAAACGCCCACCTCAGTACCCGATCGAACCGAAAGTTGAGAAAGAAAAACCAGCTCAAGTGAGGCAGGAAGACGTGAGCAAGGTAAAGGATGAATCCATTTTGAACAAAAATCCAACCGAATATCATCCCTATACAGAACCAAATAACGGCGTTGTACAGCAATAAAAATGAAAAATTCATCAACTTTAACTTTATGGTTAGCCTAATCTTAAAAGCTGTTAATAATTCCTGACTTTAATTTAAGGAAAAATCAAATGATTTATTTCAGGGGGAGGGGGGAGGGGAGGGGAGGAGGTCGAAATTTTGCTATGAAAGTTTTATTTTGGAAAAATATCCAAATGTTAAAATTTAAAATGACCATCTAGTAAAATGCATTCGCTAATAATATTAGCATCGTATTTTCAATAAAGATAAATTAAATTAGACATTTAAACCAATAATTATTATTAAACAAGCCATCGAAAACTTTAAATTCAGTTTAAACTGTTAAATTTTGTTTGACACGTCAAATTTGAAAAAGAAAAAATTGTAAAGTTCTATAAACTTATGGAAAAATAATTTAAATAAAATACAGGTACCGTACTTTTCAATTGAAACAATTTCACTCGATTTCCAAAATTAAACTAATCTATAATACTAGTCCCCACTAATTCTTATTTAATAATATTATGTTCGCACTAGGAAGGATATTTTGTGATTATAGGGACAAACAAAAAGCAGACGTTTAATTGATTAATTATAAGGTTGGAAACTGAACAGTAAGTAAAAAAAAAGCATTGTACTGTAATACTCTTTCTGCGCAAAGTTGTCAATAAATTAAGTTTATGATCCTCCTATAAGCACATCTCATCACAAATTCTGCATTAATTTCCGTTTTGGGGAGCCATTTGCGTGTCCAAGTCGAAAAAGGGACGAGGGGCTAAATATTCACCTGCGTTCATCACGTGATTCCATCCTAAATACAAAATTCGGAAAAATGCAAAGTACCCATATCGAGATATGCAATTTAGTAGTGATATAAAGGCGCATATGAAGCGAGAAAACCGCTGAGTTAAGGTGAGATTGTGAAGCTGATAACTCTTATCATTAGCATCTGCCTTGAGAAGGCTATCGATGAAAAGATCAACTGATAGTTACAGGCACGTGGGACATCGAGAGAGACCGCGATATCTGGTAGAAAGACGCAATGCACGTGAAAGAAGGCGAGTGGAAGCGGTAAATACCGCTTTTGCTCAACTCAGACAACTTATACCCATCGAAAACAGGTAAAAAATAATTTCTGTCACCGAAATACTTTAAGCTCATTAAAAAGATATTTCAAAATGACATAAATTATCAATAATTTACATGAGAGAATTTTAGTTTTCCTGAGAAAAATAAAATTAAAATACTGTAACCTAAATTTCAGAAACCTATTGTCAAATTTGAGCATTTTAACTACAATTTCGAAACCTGAAGCTGGAATTATTATAACCGATACCAAACTTAATTTAATCAAAAGTATTTTCTGTTCCAAAATGCTTTGCTTAAAATAGTTTAGAGTAATATTTGGTTATAACAAATAACTAATACCAGTTTAAAGTATTGAGAATTTGTTTTTTGCTGTACTATCGTAATATAAATCTAGTTGCTATAGTTTTAAGCAATTTTCGCTAAAATCTAAATTTTGTTGAATCAGTTTTTATTTTAAAAGTACGCTACTTCTCCTTAAGAGTCCATTTCTGTACGAAATACTTTTAATTAAAATGTAAGCTTGACAATTTCTCACTAATCTAAAATATTATAGCTTCTCAACACGTCTCGTATAATATTATGACATTCCAAACTTAGTATGAAAATTACAGTAATTATTCTGGAGAAATTAAAAAATTCTAAAAATTAATCAATATAAATTAACCTCAATATTTTGTTTCGATGATTTGAAGTACTACTGTAACCATAAAGACAAAACAGCAGTGGGAAAAATAAATTTGCTACACTGAAATTTACAGACACCGCTTTAAAACCTAATATGTTTCATATTTTCTTTGGGCATAGTTTTGCTGCAATTAAATTTTCTAGTACTGCACATGTACTGTATTATTATAATATATTATTATAATTACGACAATCGTTCCCTCCTTATCAATCTAGAAATAAACGGGTTTCTAAAGTCAAAACTTTACAAAAAGCCATTGATTATATTGAACATTTGTGTGCAATACTCGGACAAGATTTGCAAGCCACTTCGGAAATGAAAAATATAAATCCCACCGACAATAATGAAATTCAACACTGGATAAACCAAGTAAATCTGAAATAAAACGCAAAAAGATTTTTGAAAATGATTGTGGTACTTACTTTTTCTTAGGAATCTTGCAGCGACAATATCGAATACGCGGAGTAAGGCTTACAGTAATTATGGTTTAAACGCCGTTCAGTCTGAAAACAAATGTTTATTAGATTAGTATTATTATTTTAACTTTATTGTGCATTTTTGTATTCCAAAATATTTTTAAAACCAAATAAAGTTTGCTCAAATTGAAGACTTCGCCCTGTTTTCGCTTCACAGTGTGCGTTTGTGTAAGCTCAATGCCATTTTATGACCTACAGAATTTCCCATTACGTTTAATAAAATTTATGATTTTCAATATAATATAATTTAAAATAAAAAATTCTAATAAGCTAAAATAACTTTTTAAATCGTTTCGTTTAATCTACAGTAGATGAATTACGGTAGCCCCTATGTACATAATAATAAGAAATTTAACTCTACAAAGCGTCTACCGTAGCGTGGTACGGATCAATCAAGCAAAAAAAGTGCAACGTTCACAAATTAACTCAATCAAAAGTAAGCCATATTACCTAAAAGATGTCCTCGACAAAATGGCCTAATGAAATCATCACTTTACAAATTAAATATTAGACAAACAGTTAAATAATTTAATAGTTTCTCAAGATAAACATACGCAACACAACTCCATTTTGGATTATCGGAATTTTATTCGCAAATAAATCCAACCTGAAACAAATGCGCGCAATTTTCTGCGTAAAACTCTACTGCGCAATTTCCTGCTATTTTTTTTTTTTTTTTTATATTTTTTTCCTAGCTAACTTTGACCGGATATACAATAACAAAACCTTGGAAATATTAACAAAATGAAAACAAACCAGCAAAGCATGACGAAATAAGGAATTAAAAAATTTTAAATAAACAAAATAATAAAACCTTCTAGAGAAATATACATTTTTTTAATGGGCTGTTGGAATTCTTGAAAATCGAGACGAAGAAATCGCCAAAATATTGGTAATTTTCGGGCTACTGAGCTCTTCAAGTTGTTGTGAACATGCTCAACCCGGTATTTAATTAACCATTATTATTACGATTTATTAATTAATTAAAGCACTGAATGAATTAAAATTATAATAATTAACAATGTTGTAAAGGTGCATTAAAATTAACAACTAAATTTCGGGTCCATTTTTTGTTTCTGTTAGGTTGCCACACCACACGGAAAATAAAAGAAAACTGTTCTTTTAAAAATAGTTTAGCCTATATTTTAAAACAATAAACCGATTTATTATGGAAATAAATAAATTTAAAGAACGTCACACATTTTACAAGCATAATAAAGATACATTTAGTTCAGTTATTGATTTAAAATCTGCTGTTAAATTCAAGGTGAAAACATTTTGATTAATTTTATCATAGAAGTAATAATAATTTTTAAACTTTTTTTATAGGAAAAAATCCACATAAAGGATAATACTTTACTAAATGCACAAATTCCCCAATTTAACTTAAGTGAATTGGGCTTAATTCCTGCTAATCAGTGGAAAATATTTGAACTAAAAGATCATGAAGGTAATTACAGTACTGTAGTTTTTGTTTCAAAAATGTTTTAAAAAAATTAATAATAATAAATAAAAGGTTGTTACCTTATTGAAAATCCGTTTAATAATGCTGGCCAAAGGATGTGGTTAAGAGAATGTTTAGAAATTTATCCTCAGTCACCTAATAAAAATAACACAGAATTTGAATATAATTCATTTGAAAATCCATGGGCACAACTAAATGCAACTAAGCAAGTACAAGTCTGAAAATACATTGTTACATAATATTCAATATTTATTATTTTTTTTTTTTTCCAATTTAGTGATAAAGAAATTAAAAAATCTAAACTATCGAAGTTACACTGGGTGACTCTTGGTTATCACCATAATTGGGATACAAAAGCAAGTAAATAAAATAGTGAAATGTTCCTAAAACGAAATTTCGGTTTAGCATTATGAAATACTATATTTAAACTGCAGTTCGTTATAAATTGTGACATTTCATTGTAGAATTTATATAGCAATTAAGCTATTTTATAATAAAATTGTATACAATGTACATGTACTAATATGTTTTTTTTATATAAATATTATTAAGGAATACGATCTTGAAAATGTATCCGAATTTCCCGAAAATCTTTCAAAACTCACACGCTGTATTGCCGATCGTCTAGGATGGAGTCAATTTCAACCAGAAGCTGCAATTGTTAATTATTATTCTACGCGTTCAAGTATAGGTGGACATACAGATCACTCGGAATATGACCAATTTGCTCCTTTGATTTCAATTAGGTTCGATTATTATCTGCAATTAATAATGTTGAAATTGTATGGTTAACACTTACTTTTTTTCAGCTTTGGCTTAACCGCAGTATTTCTGTTGGGTGGAAGAACGAAAGATACGAAACCCAGCGCGATTTTCATTCGAAGTGGAGATATTATGGTTATGGCTGGTTCCAGTCGTTTGGCTTATCACTCCGTTCCACGAATACTGCCCAGTTCTTATTCCTCGTGGGAGATGAATGTCGAAGATTCTTCCAACGATGCTCTAGATAAATACACAGAACATTTTCGTATAAACGTAAACGTCAGACAAGTCTTTAAACACGAAAACTGTTAAAATGTGATGGATAATTTATTATATTTTTAATAATTATCGTGCAATAATAATGGGCAGATGTTTTTTTTAAAAAAAGTGCTAGAATATTGTTGTAATTCCTATTAAAGAAATATCTTTTAAAACTTCAATGAAATGTTTACAATTTTTTTAATATAAATTATTCAATTAAACAATTAACAGAATTTAGCTCAAATTATGAAAAATATTTAGAATTGTACAGCATAACGAATAGGTAATTGAAGCTCACGAATTTCTTTAATCTTTTTCAAATGTCGAAGAATGGTAATAATATTTGTGTTAGTAGGAGCAGCCTTAAAACCGGAAAATAGTTTCATATCATCAGTAGTTACAAAATACATTCCTGGAATAAATGGGATCTTAATTTTACATTATTACATTTTTAGTTTTCAGACATTAATAATTACCCTTAACCAAATCTGTACTTTGCTTTTTAAATAAATCTTGCAAAGTCCTTTCTTTCATTTTCAAATTTTTCTTAGGCTTCTTCACAATTTCGTATTTCTTCAATAAACTCGTATTAAATAATTCAATAAAGTGGTTGATTTGTAGCAATGTCAACCGACCTTTCATATAACTAAAAATACGATTCATTAAAAATTTCAACTTTTAACATTTTTTCTAGGAGATTTAAAACCTGGAAATACTATGAAATTCTTCATCATGTACAGGAGATATAACCAAAGATATGATTGAAGAAGCACTACTTGAGGTAGAAGCCAAGTTTGAGACGACTTCTTTTCCTTTATTTTCTTCTATCCTAATATAAGAAGAAAAAAAAACTCATGATAAATTTTGTTGAAAAGCAACATTATAAAGTTTGCCACAGTTACGCACGCATTTATATTATCAACCATCTTCGAAGCATGGTATGTAAGTAGTTGTAATCGATTTGTCACCTCCTAAAACAAAATACATTTACATATTAATTAAAATGTAACCATAACAAAATGTATGATACCAAAACAGAATGAATTAATTACCAAAACTTTTTGTTGAATTTCACGCTCATCTTTTCCAGCTTTTTCAAAACTTTCTACTATTTTTTCTAACTCTTCGTAATGACTTTTTAATACCTTTCGAGTGTTCGCTTTTATATTTTCATCCTCACTATTAAGGTCTAAAGTTAAGATTGATTCTTGGATGCACTTTATTTTATCCCATAATTCCAGTGATATTGCACGAAGTGATTCAGGTCCTTCATTCATTTTTGAAATTATAGCTCGAGGATTTTAATTGCAATTTGAAGTTTAGACCTAAAATAATGGAAACGTATTATTAAAAACGTAACAAAATATCGAAAGACTTTCATTAATTCCCAGGAACGATGGTCAAAAATGAACAGCTGTCCTTAAGAATGTACCACCGGTAGTATTCTCAAATTTTGCGGGAAAATGTACATGTACAGGGAGGGATGCCATTTCAAAAAACGAAATCTATTGGCTTTTGGAATCCGCCGTGCGACGTCACAGTTTTAGGTACCTCCTCCCATACACTCGATTTATTACGTGACGTTAAGGGCGCAATTTTTCAAAGCAGTAGCATGCTTTGGGATCTTTTTGAAGATGACATTTTTATGATCAACAATTTTTGTTGGGGAAGGGGGAAGGGGGTTTGATAGAAGACAAGATGAATTATAATATCATAGGTAAATTACTAATTCAAAGTTTATTTTACAACGTTAAACTCACAGGCGAGTAAAAATTACTGTCTCAAAAAATTTATTTAAAATATTAAATGAATTAAAATAAAATGTGTTTAAAAGCAACAACAATATAATAATAAAAAAAAATAAAATGTTGAAAAAAATTATTTACCGGTATTTAGCAAAAATAATGAAATACTGTGGTCTTATTTCAAATATGATTGTAATAATACATGTGTAGGCTATACATTACATGTTTAAAATAGTAGTCCAGTAGTTTTTTTTTAGCAATTGCCGCTGGAAGTAAAAATAAATAAAATATATAAGCTGTATCGGTATTTTTTTTAAAAAAATACAGTAGGTTCATTAAAAAAATAATGATATACAGTATTTTTATTTTAAATACGGTATCTTTATTTAAAAAAAAAAAAAAAAAAAAGACAGGCATTAATCAAAATTCCCATGTAGCCTGCATCAGCTGTAGGATATAAATACTGAGCTATATTCCACTTATTTAGCCAAATTTTATAATTGCTGGTATACAGTCCCGATCTTGAAGTGAGAATTACGTCAGCAACACGAATATGAAAAAAATAAATAAATTTCGTGGAAGACTCTCGCCAGAGGTATTCAACATTTCTAAAATAGTTTTTCCCCCACTTACAATCAAAAAAAATCTCGTAAAACGTTTTGATCATTGATAATAATTATTATTGTTATACAGTATAGCTTGATAAAAATGTAAGTTTAACAAAAATTGGAAAAACAAAAATAAAGAAATAATAGGGTACGAATAGAATAAAATTAATCGTTGTTTTTTTTAAAAAAAAAAATATAATGGTCAGATTTGCTTTACTAGTTTTTAACTAGTTTTATTATGCCCAAGAACTTAACAATTTTCAAGTGTAACAGGGTCCTTTTTTTTCTCTGTTAATTATTATGTCTCGTTATCTTTAAATCTCCGAGATTTGAAGCAAGCAACTCAACCGGAATAACATATTAACACAGAAAGCAACAAAAAAAAAGTTAAAATTAGAAATTAAATTAGGCCACATTATTGTCCTTCATCACAAAGCGAGAAAAAAAAAAGATGTGACTAGTGTCCATGTTGACTTAGGTTCCTAAAAGTTCACCTGCCACCCACTAAACTATCCACCCACCTAAATATAGGTGCTCTTTCAACTCACTTCACCTGCTAATAAATTGAGGCCATTTCAGCGTTAACTCTGCTCAACCAACTGAAACTTTTACCTTGAAAATAACGCTCAATTTTGAGTAGGCCTACAGTGTATGTAGTGTACGCTAATCAATTTATTAGGACAGACAGGTGAGCCATTGCCATATCTCACCGAACATTTTAAAGAAACAGGTGGAAAATAATTTAATTTCAAGTGATTGTAAATTACAAAGGCTTTCAGCTGGAATAATGAGGTTATTTTGTTTTTTTATTAACACGTCAAAAAAAAAAAATTGATTTAATAGTAAAAAAAATTATTATGCTGATTTGAGGGTCATAATTAAATTGGTGAATAAATTTCAATGATAAACGAAGAAATCGGATTTTATAAACCGCTTTTAAATATATTGGCAAGGGTAAAACGTAACTTATACAGGGAGACAAAATAAAAAAAAAAAAGAAAGTTGTATTCTTCAAAATATTTTATAAACTTACGGTAGTCTCTAGGCAAACAATAATATTATAATAACAAAAGCGGGATAAATCTTTTAATTGAAAAAATAACGTTATTTCGAATGTGTATTTTTAAAACGTAAAAAATAGATTATACTCTTAGTATAAATTAATTTTGATATAATGCCCGTAAAACTTATCATACTTTCAATCTACAAATTTAAAACGTTATTCTTTGAATTTAAAGATAATACCATTATTTTCAAGTTTTTATTACTGTACTTTAAATGCGTCAAAAATTTAATATTTTAAAAATAATGTTTGATAAAATTTATTACGGAGTATAAAATAAGTCAGAAATAAATATCAACTTCTCCAGTTTACTGTAATTCCCAGCATATTGACAACGGTAGACTGGTTTTAAATATTATCGCTGTTTTAAATTTTCTTTTTAGATACTGTAAATTAATTTAATTTTGATAACTTCCAATAAAAAGGCAGCTAAAATGTCTACTTAAAATTTACCTTAAAACTAAGATATTTTTTTCAAGTAGATACGAGTTGTTTTTAATTCTTATATTCTGAAGAGAATTGTTTTTATTTTTTTAAAAAAAATTATATCGTACTAACTATAGCAAATTTTACTTCAAGAACTTATAAGTGTGTGTCCAGGTAATTATTTTAATTAATGACTAAACTACACGGAGGTTTTACGTTACTTTTTCAAACTTAATAACAAATGAATAGATATAAATATCCGGGTAACGGCATTGTCAAGGTTGTAACCCTTCGTCACACACGAAAAATACCAAGGTAATACTTGCGTGTCTTACCTTGCTCTTTATTCACCAATTAAAATAAGTACAGTCTTAAACAAAAACATTTCAACGATTTTAAACAAAAAAAAAAAGTAGAATAAAATTATAAGACAAAAAAGTATCATTAAAAACTGCTCTAAATATTATGATAAACAACAAATTAAAATTAATAATTCGTTGTAGAATCAATCATTAACAAAACGCAATTTTTTTTTCAACAAAAAATCAAATTTTTGACTATTTTGAAAAAAAGAACGCAACATAAAAAAACCAAACTGTTAAGAATTCCCAATATCAATTTGTTATTTTAAAAAATTAAAATACCTAAAAAAAAATTGGAATAAATTAAAAAAAAAAAAACCACACAAAACAAAAGTGCAAATAAAAAAGCACATTTAACATGCATCACATATGCAAAAAAAAAATAATACAAGTAATAAAAGCATACCGGTAACAAAAGAAATTAAAAAAAAATATATAGGTGTATACAGTATGTATATATACTGTATGTATATATATTTTACCGGTACAAAAAAAGTTACAAAAAATAAATAAAGCAAAAAACTGCTGTCACAAATTTTAAAAAATTCTAAAAAAAAATAAAATAATAATAATAATAACTAGCCTACCGTATATTTAAAAAATAGCAAAATAATTTCTTAAAAATAAGGACCGGTATGAAAGCAGAAAATCATAATACTGTACTGTATTTTGATAAAATTATAAAGTTCAAATAATTGCAGAAATTATGTAAAACAGTAATTAAATTTAGAAATTTGATCAATTTTAGCAATTTATCAAGCAAAATAATACATTAACCTCAATTATTTTCTAACTAACAAATAAATGAAGCAAAAGCGATAAAAAAGAATGTTAATTAAATATTTTGAGAAAATTAATGAATCGCTGGTTCAAACAATGATGTTGACATCGAAATTAGAAAAGCAAAGTTTTCTATTGTAAGCAAATCGGAATTGTTGAAGAAAAACTGTAATTTAGGTCAGACTTTACTTAAGTTTAGGGATGTATTTTTATTTATTAAGACTTTACCTACGTCTATGTACGGAGATGATTCTGTTGTTTGGGTGTGGTAATATCCACCCTTCTTTTTTTCTCCCCTAGTTTCTTTTTAAATAATGAAAAAAAAAAAAAAAACAACCCCAGCATGGCTATTCATAATGTTTGAGAAATCTTCAAGGAAATAATCGTCTGTTAATTATTAACATTTGTCATATAACAAATAGCTATGTAATTCGCTTTTTCTTGCAGTAAGGGGTTTTTTTTTAAAGTCGTTTATTTTCACTTTAGTTTGCCGCTAGAAGCGAATAGAAATTTAAATTAAAAAAAAAAAGCAAAAAAAAAAAATTTTCTTTTTAAAAATAATTGAATTATTTATCCGGAACGTTGTGCGGAAATTCGAAATTTTATTTTTTTGGTGAGTAGAAATCGAAATGAATTGAAATATACACTCACGAAACAAATTGAAATGACATGAGTTTTTTTCAAAGTTAGATTAATAAAGTCATAATAATTTATAAATAAAATAAATTGAGTTTTAAATTTAAATGCAAATCGTAAAAGTTTTTAAAATTGCGGTAAAATCCTTTTTTCAAATTTTTATTGAAAATTTGCTTAATAATTTATCTTCATACAGATAAAAAAAAATAATAAATTTGCTACTAACCGAAATTCTTTTTAATACCAAACTCAGTAAAATGTAGACCTAAAATACATTTTGATAAATAAATTGGATCAGTAACTATTTAAATAAAAATAAAAATAATCCACGAATTCTGTGTTAGTGTAGATTACAATCGCCCAATTTCTGTCAAAAAATAAGAAATTTAGATCTATTGTGTTTACTATTATTATTTTTTTTACTCAATACTTTTTTTTATAATGTTGTTAACATCTGTTGCTATGGAATGCCCAACTCGAAATATTTTCTGCAAAAATACACTAGCTCACGTGATGTTTTTGGCTATCAAAAACTTGGTATTATCTTAAAATCTTTGAGTTTAAGGGTCTTATTCAGAAACAGCACTTGAGTAAACGTTCATTGAGCGCAATCTCCATCCATATTATAACTATGAAGTAAAAATTTCATCACACTGACTATTGTAATATTGAAAGAGATTGCGTTATATGAGAGTGTACTCGCACTCAAGTGCTGTTTCTGAATAGGACCCTTTGCAAAGAGTTTAAAAGCAAAATTTAATAACTTTTTCTATAGGTCTGTACAGTGCACATATTAATTGTTTAAAAGAGTGCATTAGTTGATATTATTTTTCCAAAAGCCAAAAAGTATTTTGTTAAAATATTTATGTGTCTGCATGTATTAAATTTTATTTTGTTTATAAAACCTAAAAAAGATTTTCTTTTTTAAATTGGTGCTTTCAAGAGTGAAGTTGATTGAATTTAAACGAGTGAGTTTTATTGATAGTTTTTATTAGTGTCGATAATGTCAAGTTTTCACGTAATTTTAAAAAAGAGAAATCAAGTTTTACGTGTACTTTCATGTCATTTCGCAATTTGTTCATTCCATAGCTTCCTTTGAAGCAAGAGTAGGCTAAAAAAACAACACACAGCTATCAACCGCAAAGTACTTTTTTTTTTTATATCTTTTCATACCTCGCTTTACCTAGATCTACTTTTCTCAAATTTTTTCTACTTCTTCCTATTCGCAAAAAGAAGGAACAAGCTGAAGGTGGGGTCGATGTGGGCGGAGTTATCGCTTGGCCTCAAATATATTCGATATAACTAACAAGTTCCTCAAAACGCGATTAACAGTTCGCTCTTATGACCAACCGACAAATGTAACCGAAACTTCGGCTCCCATCCATTTTTCTCGTAGAATAAAATGAAAACTTCGTTTTATCCGAAATTTTAAAATTTAAATTTAATTAGTAAAGAAAGAAGAAGAAAAAAAAAATGTATTTTTGCGCAATTATTTTAAGCGTGTTAACGGTGTTTGTGAGTGGTCAACAAGTACAAACGAGTGGTCAACAGTTTCTATTAACCGATTCGAATGGTAAACGGTTGGACATGTCACAATTCACAATGGTACCCACGTTCATGGGTCCATTCCCAGTTTTGTCTTCGCGTCTACAAAACGGCGGGCGTTTAATTAACAGTAGGCAAGCTTCCGGCGGCCCACCTTTTCATCGTTGGCTTCCACCCGCCACTTCGGTCAATCGCTTTCATAACGGTTTCCGGAATAACGAATTCAACGGTCAGCAGCAAAGCTCCCTAAGCTTAGTTCCAGTTTTTAATCCGGAAAACCCGAGTAGACCGAGTACCTTTAATTTTGCTGGTCAACCAAACGGTATGTTACAATTCCATAATCATAACAATGACCATCGCGTTCATCTTCAAAATCAAGCTATTCAAATTCCTGGAACTTCGGAAAATTGTTTTTTCCCCGACCCCCCGCCAGTCCCAACTGTTCAATTTAACGGTCATCTTCATCGACCGCAAATTGTAACTCCACCGACTGCCACTAGGTTGATTTTTCAACAACCTGCGAACTCGCCGGGGTTTCAGGATCCACAAACATCAACACCACCGCGGTTTTTCGATAACCGCGAACCAGTCGGAGTACACCCGGCTTCCGTTGAAACAGATACCGGAAGTCAACCGGTGCACAATCAGTTTCAAAGCAATCATTTTTTTATACCTCCACGACCGGTGTTTCCTCAAAATAGACCAACAACCGCAACAATTAGCGAGTTTTCCCACACGACGAGTAATACACCGTTTAAATTTTTTCAACCCAACGTGAATCAATTTAACCAAAACGCGAACCAACTTAACCAAAACGGGAACCAATTTAACCAAAACGTGAATCAATTTCACCAGAATACCAACCAGTTTAACCAACCTTCGGTAAACAACAATTTTCATTTTCCACACAATCAATCGTCAGATTTCAATTCTGGAACTTCGGTTCATAACCAAGGATCACCCATTGAGCATCAGCCTATTTTACACGACGATCCGAGTTTTCTCAATACACAGCTTCCGGTTGCCGAAAAAGCAGTCGTTTACACCCAACATCTAAATAATCAACACAATTTAAATTTACAAATTCCGGCAACAGAGCCAAGTTTAAAGCCCCAACATTCAGTAGAGATTCATAACACCAATTCACAACTTCCGGTTTCGGAACCAATTCAAAATACTCAATTTACGGTTTCGGAGCCAGTTCAAAATATTCAATTTCCGGTTAAAGAACACATTGCAAATACGCAATTTTTGATAAAAGAGCAGAATTTAAATTCTCAGATTCCGGTAAGAGAACAAATCGTAAATGCTCCATTTCCAGTAATACATGAAAATGTGAATTCTCAATTTACGGTAAAAGAACAAAATGTAGATTCTCATTTTGTAGTGAAAGAACCAAACCGATTTCCAGCTTTAGAACAGCCCCTAACTACCACTCAATCTAGCGGCGAACTTTTAGCCCAAGTGAATCAGTTTAGTGAAATGTTGCGTGTGCCAGCAACGCCAAGCACTCCCATTAAACCGCCGGAATTTGTTCCAACGGATTTCCCTATCAGATCTTTCCTCGGAAGTCACGAAGACCAACTAACCAGACCAGCATCGAGTACTCCACCGCCGCCTTCTCCTCCCCCACGTCCTCCTGCAACTAGAAATCCTCAAAGATCGAGAACCAGAACTCGAACTCATCGCGTTCGAACCACCACGCCATCACTTTCGTCAATAGAATTACAAGAGATTCACGCGCAGGATGCATCGTTTTTTGATGAATTGCAACCGGTTTCCCAGTTTGATCTCCCACCTACTAGACCGACTATAGCATCTACTATACCGAGCACCCCACCCAAAACCATGTAAGTAATTTACGATAATTATTACGTTTGGAAGATTTAATCTAGTCATGAAAGATTGTGCAACGATGCAAATCTTTAATTGTAGAAACCATTAATTGACTTTTTTTTTTTGAGGTTAACGTTTACAGTTTTTATTAGGATTTTGTGTGTTATTTAAACGGCATTAAAACAAATGATCCGTTAAAAAATTAAATAGAAACGAGTTTTGGTCAATTAATAAAACTAAAAATATCTAATAATATCTCGTATAATTAAATTTTTTTAAAAAATACTCGTACGTTCAAATAAATTTAAACAGAAAAAATTAAAATTAATGCAAATAAATTTAAATTATATTCATAGGAATTAAATACCGGTATTTAAAAAAAAAAAAAAAAATTCTGGCTTAATTTTGCAATTTTTATAGTTGTGCAGTCTAAACAATGTTTTTTTTTTTTTAAAAAATTAAGGGAAAATTAATTCCGCATTCCATTTAGTCAGTAATGCACATAAAAAATTTTAAATTGTAAAATTGGACAGTAAACCCATAAATGAACTAAAAATAAAGAAATCATTAAATTAGTTAAGACAATAATTTACTGTTTTAATATTATATGCAAATGGGTACTTCACAGCGATTAAAATAAATGAAGCATTTACATTTCCTTATTAACCTAAACTATTTTTTTAACTACTAGTATAAAGAAGTTACGGTATTTAATTGCTTCAAAATTGGTAACTTTGTGTTGAGCAACTTACTATTTGCAAAGTGCAATGATTTTAATAATACATGATTTGAACAAACAGGAGCAATGAATAGCACCTAAATTACGGTATTCTTTTTAAATATTTAAAAAAAAATAATCTTAATTTTTTTTTTACTCACGAAATGTTATTAAGAAGCGTGCTGGAGGCGCAAATACAATTTTCAACTAATTAAATCTAGTTATACTTCTAATTTGTTGTATAATTTTGAACGATCCTGTTATGATCTTCAAAATTCGGGTCAGAAAAAAATGTTGTTGTTGATTTGTAATCACAATCATAAAAAAAAAAAAGTTGTATTTTTTCTGTTGAGAATTATAAGCGAGGGTTAAGCGGAAGCAGATCGCCCAAAACTTAATAGACCGAAGAGCGTTCAATTCACACTTCAACATCGATTTCATCTCTTTGAGAAAAAAAAAAAAGTTGCGCGTGAATAGACAATGTTCTCATTGTTAAAGAGTCCATATTCGCACATAAACAAGATAAGAGCGGCGTTCCACAAATTAAAAACGTTATGCGCAAATAATTATAATAAAAATTGAGCCTCATTGCACATCATTTTTAGTTGGGAAAAATCATTACCGGTACGTTAAAAGAGTTCACCCAAAAAGTAATTTCAATTAAAAAATATTTAAAAATACATTTCAATAAAAATAATTACTAGCATTATTTTAATATTTCTATTACAGGTATAATAATTAATTAAAATCTTTTCTGAATGTCTAATAAATTCCAATGCACAATTTTATTCATTAACAAATTTAATCTTCATAAAATGTGTAAATATTTCATTAATGTTAAATACAAATAATAATTAAATTGAAATATAATAACAAAAATGATAATAAATGATAAAATCTGCTCATTATTTTAGTTCCTATTAAATTTAGAAAGAAAACAAAGTTTATGTAGTAAGAATCATCTCTGACTATATTAATGAAGGAAATTAAATACATGCACATGTACTGTACTGTAATTAAAAGATGCTCCGGTATAGCCTACTCAATCATTTTTTTTTTAAATGTTGATTTAACATTTGCATGAAAAATGTAAACATTTTACGATGACAGGAAATCCTTAAAAAAATGGTTTGAAATAAAAAAAATACTTTTCCACACAAGTATTAATATTAAAACACGAATTAAGTGGCATTAAGAATTTAAGTGCAACAACTTTTCCTCTTTCGTTTTTATTTTTCCTCTACATTGCTCATCAAAAAATGAAGAAGACATAATAACGTACAATAATAATAATAAAAAAATGTATAAATTTCTCCCTTCTCATAAATGGTGCAAATGAACTTTTGCTAGCACCTTATTACCGTTCACGGTGCATTGTCTATCCACGCGCATTCTCGTGTGTTACGACAACGACCCGAAAGGAAAAAAGAGTCTGCGGAATTTGAAATCGCCACTTGATAGTCTAGTTGAACTGCATACGTTCACGCATTAACAATACATTTATTTACAAGTAGCCTACATAACCTTTTTTGTGTATTTCTATAAATTTATATCTATTCTTCCGCAAACTTGTAGTATAAAAGAATATAAAAATAGGCACACTATTTGTAATAATGTATATGGAACGAGGTTGAAATGTGCCTCAAAACATCTGATGATCTAGAAATTATTTTTACAATTTCCTACATTATCGGAATCAAGTTCAATAAAACTTTCTCTATTACATGATACGAAATTTGAAAAGAAAATGTGTTGACCTTTTTATAAACTTCAGGTTTTCCATTATTAGCAATTTATTTAGAAGTTATTATACTAACGCAGTTTTTATTTCTTTCTATTTTTTATCATTGATATGATTGACAAATATTTACGATAAATGATTTCAAAAATGCATCGTGAGATGCTCACTTTGAAATGAATAAAGAGTGACGGTTCCAGTTTGGGAACCAAAAGTTTTCAACCGCTACCCTATACAGTATAAAGCCACTTCATTGTATCGATCACTTCACACAAACTCAATAGCTGAACTAACACTCAATAAGAAAATGTCTCGTTTATAATTTCAACCTAGTTTTATTAACTTTATTATAGTCTTTTCATAATGCTGCATAATGTACCTCCTTTTTATGAAAGTAAATTTTAAATTTTTAGGCGTGTTAACAAAATATCTAACAATTACTTATGTAGACAAAAGTTGTTGTCTTAATGTTTATATTTATTGAAGTTAATCTTTACAATTTTCTTGTTAAAATATGGGAATTACGAGTATATAAACAAACTTTCTCACACTTTGAAAAGTTTCTTTATAAGAATTTCAAAATCATTTTCTTCCAAAAATGTTTTTATAGAAATATTTATTATGTCAAATGTTGTGTGTAAGAATATCATAAATTAGTTTCTATTATCTAAATCGTTGTTAACATATTATTAATTGTTTGACTTTGTTCAGGTCAACATCACTAAGGAGCCAATCCTCGACTGCTAAATTGCAAAGTGAAGCCACCACATGTGATCCAAACATTTGTCAACTACCAAACTGTTTCTGCGGAGGAAACAAGTTGATTCCAGGTCAAATTTTTAGTTCCAAACTTGCTCGATTTCATTTATTTAACCTATTAAATTGAGAAAAAAAACTACTCCAAGCTAGAAATCGCAAACAATTCAACTCATGAATAAAATAACAACTATTTTTTAGTGTAGCGAATCTAACATAAATAACTTTATAATTTACAGGAAAAAAGAAAGAGATTTAATTTACAATTTGGAAAAGAAAAATAATGTAGAGCAAATATTTTAACCGCTTTTTAAATACTTTGTGAATACAATTTTAATTTCGAAGAGTGGAGTATTCGAAGGAGAGAGGAATGAGGGGGGAGGAGAAAAAACGTGACTTGAAAAAATTTGCAAAATAAATGTGGGTCAATTAAAAGTGAAAATATATTAGCCGTGTGATAGTAAAATTGCAACTACCGGTACCGGTTTTCCAACGAAAAAAAATGTTATTGAGTTAAATCAAATGACCATAATAATCGTGATTTAAAATTGAGATAATTGAATACGAATACTTAAACAAAAAGCTTTAATTTCGAATTAATGATTAATGTTAGTCAAATTTAACCCGAAATTTAGTTTAAAAAAAAAAAAAAAATTCAGTGCAAAATCGAAAAAAATTGAAAATGGAGGATTTTTAGCGCAATTGAGTTTAAAAAAGATGTTCAAACAGCTGAAAACGCATGTTAGGATGAATACTTTTTCGAGTGAAGACTTACAACCAATTGATATTTATAGAAGCCTTAAAGCATATTTCATTAAATCACATACAGTACGGTACATGTAATAGCAAATTGTCAAATCCCACAAACAGTGGCGTCATTTTAGGTTATTTCAGGAGGGGGGAAGGGGAGCAAAACCAAAATCTGTATGGGAAAAATGACAAATGTTTCCTAAATGGCGTCCCTGCCCCCAAACTATTTTCTGAAACTATATTCTGAATGAGCGCGTCAGCATTGACAATGTCCTAGCTATGATTGCAAGCCGTTTGGCCAAAAGTTTTACGTAAACCATAACCTTAAAACCACTTGGAAGAAATATAATATATCCAGAGGCGTATTACCGCAAGGGAGCATGTGTATAACTATAGCATTAATAAAAGGAATAACTGTACCGGAAACCACAATAAGCATAAAAAATAAAGCACTGCCTGCACAGGTTCTCGCAAACCGCTTCCAATACATCTTTTTTTAAACCATCTTATCCTTCGCAGCAACAATGACAAAAAATAAAATTTGTTCACGTGCTCCGTCTATCAGCGTCGGTCTGAGGGGTGAGGCATTCAGGGTCAATTTGAAAGGTGTTCGCTTTATTCTGACTTTAGGCAATAATAATTATTATTATGGTTGTTCTAGTTGAAACAGGGTGAAAAATCCAGTCTCACGTTCTCCAGGCGTGTTAACGCTACAAACACACTTATTTCTCAAGGAAATTCGATTGGAATTATTAATTGACCATGTCCCATATTAATAGCTTTTAACCGGACACTTGTTTAGAATATAAAGAATTTTAATTTTTTATTAAACTTTTTTTTACATTTCATTTGCAGGTGGTTTAAGCCCGAGCGAAGTTCCTCAGATGGTGCTATTAACCTTTGATGACTCCGTCAATGACATCAATTACAATTTTTATACGTCAATCTTAAAAAATCGTGTTAATCCAAACGGGTGTCCTATTGCCGCCACGTTTTACGTATCTCACGAATGGACAGACTACGCTAAGGTCAACCGATTGTATAGTTCAGGTCACGAAATTGCTTCGCATTCAATTAGGTAATTTTCAAGTACAGTTATAATAATTGTAATTCCTTTATTTAAGTTGGTTTGTGATCAGAATTTGAATTAAAATTTTGATTGTTTGACATTGCAAAGCTTAATCGTAATAAATTTTAGTTTTATCTTTGCTAAACTGCAATTATATTTTTTTGTACTTCTCATTAAAATTTGACTTTTTTTTTAAAAAAAAAAATTCTTGTTATTTAATCAATTTCTTAAATCTTAATAATTTTCTTTCTTTTTAGTCATAGTGATGGCGCTACATTTACCAAGGATCGATGGACCAAAGAAATCGACGGCCAACGTCGAATTTTATCCGCTTTAGGTGGGATCAAGTTGAGTGATATCAAAGGCATGCGTTCTCCGTTCCTTCAAAACGGTGGAAACAGACAATTCCGCATGTTGTATGATATGAACATCACTTACGACGCTTCGATTCCGGCTCACTCGAGCTCTTGGCCTTACACGTTGGATTATCGCATGCCCCACGAGTGCGGCATTCCACCCTGCCCCACCAGGTCATTCCCTGGCGTGTGGGAGATCCCCATGGTCATGTGGGAAGACCTAGGTAAAGGTCGATGCGCCATGGCCGACGCCTGCACCAATCCTACCGACGCCAGAGGAACCTACGACATGTTAGTGAAAAACTTCAAAAGACATTACACCGGAAATCGCATTCCTTTCGGAATGTATTACCACTACGCTTGGTTCACTCACGCTCATCATAAAGAAGGCTTCATTTCCTTTCTCGACGCTCTAACTCAACTACCGGACGTATATTTCGTCACTAGTTCTCAGCTCATTGAGTGGATGAGACAACCCACTCCTCTGTCCAGGATCAAAGACTTTCGACCGTGGCAGTGCGAACAACAAACCGGAAGAGCGGTGCCCCAAGCCACATGCGCGAAACCGAAAAGTTGTCGCTATAGGTTCAAAGGAGATGAAAGGAATATTCCAACTTGCCAAAGCTGTCCCGAAAAATACCCATGGCTCGAAACATATCACACGTTGCCAATTGTCACTAATTGAGTGATTAATTGCTTTAATTAAGCTAATAATTGAAAATAATAGACAATTTTCTGTTATTGTTTTATTTGTGTTGAAATTATATGGAAAGCGTTACGCATGACTGCCACATATAATACACACAGAAAAAGAAAACACTCACTTAATTCTAAACACATTCTATTAAGATACATTCCAATTATTTAAACTAAAAGAAAATAACAATAATGAAACACAAAATAGGCCTACACAAATTACACCCCTTGAATCCCAAAAATCATTAAAAAAAAACCCCATTCAAAAAAAAAAAAAAAAAAAGAAGCGCAACAATTAAACTGAAAAAATTAAATAAAATTTCGAAAGCATTTAACAAGCTGTTGCCTATTAGAAAAAAAAATACTCAAAACAAAAAATTTAAAATTTGTCACCATGGTTAATAATAATTATTAATCATAATAAATTTTTTCAAGTTAATGAGAAAGTGTTTTATTTTTAAGTTTATTTAGCTTAGATAAGAATTGGCGACTGTAATGCCGCTTTTTATTTTCGTTTTGTTGTTTTTGCAATTTTATATTTGCATTCAATTCAGTATTTACAAATGTGTGTGATAAATAATTATGGAATCGATTTTTAATTAAAAACTAATATTTTTAGCAAGGTTTTGTACGGTACGTTATTTTATTTATTGTGCACTTTTGTATTGTCATTCTTGATTAGCTACGTGATTGTAGTATAGGCCTACACGTAATTTTATGATGTAGCTATGATTGCTTGATTTCCTAGTTACATTATTTTTATTTACAGTATAGTATTTTTTAAAAATTAAGAACAGAATAAATGATCATCATTATAATTTTAATCATGCAGTATCGTGTTTTAACGCTTTCCTTGTCAATATAATCCTCAAAACTATTTTCAAACAGTAGGAAAACAATGAAGAGCAAATTGGTTGTATAAATTAACCATTTAATAATTATTGTAAAATACAATAGTTTTAAACTATTAAAAGAATTGCATTTTTAAGTAAAATAAAATTATGTTGACAAGAATTATTATACACGCGTTTTGCCTACCGGTAGTTATTAAAATTAATCTTGTTTGACCTATTTGAATAATTTTTAAATTTAATAAATTTAACTGCCACAAACAAGAAATAAAATGCTAACCATTTTTTAAAGATTGCCAAAGGCTCTAAACATTTAAAAGAAAATACGGTAACTATTTAAATTTAAAAAAAAAATTAAACTAAAATATTAATGACTATTGATTAAACATGCAATTCATACTGTATGTTACCAATTAAACTTCGAAAGACATTTTGTCATTATCTAAAGCTTACAAAAATAAAATAAAATTATTGCTTTCAAAGGAAATAAGTCTTCCTAGGAACAATTACTACAAAACAACAGTTGACTCATTTGGGTTAATTCAAGGTTAATTTGTAATGAATTTTCACTGTAATTATACACATTGTGCTAAAATTTCAATAAGTTTGTAAGCTTACTGTAATATAGGAAGAACAAACTGATCAACAACAATACCGGTACCAGGACTAGTGTACGTTTTTATGTTTAGAGATTCTAAAATGGTGGTTTAAGGTTGAAATTGATAAACCATTACTCGGAAGTAGTAAACGCTAAGTCCGAAAAACCCTGGTTAAGTAACGGGGTTTTTACAAACCGTAAAATCACCTCGCACAGAAAAACTTTAAAAAATAATTATTTATTTATCCTATTTTATGTTAGCCAGATAATACCGGTCAAAATATATTGTAAACAGATAGTTTTATCTGGACGGTGTTTTGCACAAAGCTACCAACCAACGCTTATTAAAAATCAAGATAAAATTAAAATTAAAAAACGTTGAATAACTTTAATAGAACGCTACTAACCCAATGTAATGTCTAATGTTGATGGCTTTCTACAAATTCAAATACTGTACAGTGTTTATGTCCTAGATAAAATAAATACGTAGTTTTAGTACAGCCCGGAATATTAGAAGATAATAATTATTACGCTTCCAGAGGCTTGAAAAGGTTTTACAGAACAAAAAACCACATACAGTACATGTATTTTACAATAATTATCGACCTATGAAATTTTTGAGTTGGTAACTTTGTGCATAACACAGTGCAATTGGAACATAGTACCGGTAATATATTTAATAACATTATCATCTATTTCTCGCATGATCATGTACAGAATTTGCCGGTATCTGATTGAGAAATGGTCTACCATTAATACTTTCAAAATAAAAACTTACGATTGTCAGTTCGAAGAATTACACTGTCGGCATAATATCCTTTAAAGATTAAATAGCAAGTGTAAATCATATCAATATGTCAACACTTTTTTAATTTATGAATATCGAATTGCAGAGTCCATCGACTTCTTTCTTTATAATCAACCGACGTAATTTACACTCTATTGAATGTACAGTACGAATAATATAAAGTTACTTTGTTTACACATAGGTTTACAGATTAGTTTGAATTTACATATAAAAAATCAACCAAACAATAATAATTCAAAATAAAAATATATACGGTATATATAAAAAAAAAACAGCAAACAACGGAAACGTCAACAGGAAGGAAAAAACTCGTCAACAAAAGCAAAACCACAAAATTGAAAAATAAATAATTATTATTATCAATTTTTCTCGTATTTTTTTAAAAATATTAATTTATTAACAAACTAAAGATTTTAAAATCCTTTTTTACCAGATGGGGCTGGTTTTTCTCCAGTATAAGTGCTAATTCACAAAATTCTTATTAAAGCCATTTAAAAGTAATCAAAAAGTAAATCATTTCTATGAATCAAGAACAATTTTGTTTTTCAAGGTTGATACTTTGTTTACCAATCTTAATTAAAAGTTATACAGTAACATTTTTCCAAAAAATGTACAGAATGACAAGCGAATATTATTTTTAAATTATTTCTAATCAACCAATTAACAATTATATTGTATTTCATCTGCCGGTGTCAGTTACAGCAAATACCCATCCCCACTTTCCCTCCCTCAATTAAGTCTGAATCTATTAAAAACGAGATTTTCAATCTATTAACATATTGATAATAGAATGCAATCGTCAAAACTTCATCACTTTGACCTCCTGAGGCGCAAACTTTTAATCATTTTTTTTTTTCTTCTCATCAAGTGATAATTGATTTGAAACCAAAGAACGTCACAAGATTATCTCTAATTTCATATTTCTAAGAAGTTGCAGACAAATAGACGTGGGTGGCTAAACAAGGGTCATAATATTTGTTTCACATTTGTGTATATAAACTCAAAACTTGTAAGTCACTGTCAGATCAATCGAAGAAAACTTAGAAATAATAATTATTTCATTCTGTACTGTACTTTTACATCGAGAAAAATGAAAACTTTTAACAGTGTAGGACTGTTATTTGTGGCTGTTTCCCTGTTACTTTTAAATAGCTGTGCTCAAGCTCAAACTACCGAAGAAAACGGTCGAGAGGTACAGTTTAATTTTTCAATTTTTTTCATTATTAACTTATCAAAATTTGTAAAGTTTAATACAAACATGTACCTTACTTTAATAGCTGATAACGTTCAACTGCTCTGCAGGATTGATTCAATTGGTAAGTAAATCAATTACAGTTTTCCCATACTTAATTAAAAATAAACAAAACACCCTAAAAAAATTAAATTAAAAATATTTCTTTAATAATTACTTTAAAAAAATATAAACTTAAAGCTGGAAATGACTGTTTTTTTAAATATTTGAGATTTTAAAATTAGAAGGATCTGAGTAAGTCATTTGTAAAATAAATTTGTAAATCAAAAATCTAAAAAAAAAGCAATTATTTACAAAATAAATTTAATCTGATTTTAATTTTACGTCCAACAAAAAAAAAAAGTATGTGACGTCAATTTGATTTTTATATTCGATCTCATGGTGTCATGGACATATAAAACAATATCATTGTTATAGCATATTAAACCGTAAAACCTTTAACTGCTGAAAAAAATTTGACTTTTAAATTTAATTACGTAATTAAGTGCATCAAAACTTATTTCTTACAACCTTTTTTTTTTTTTTCTTAGGCAAATACAAGCAACCAAGAATGTCACGAAATTCATCGCAAGTTTAACCGTACCCACTTTTTCACCACCGAAAGCAGCGTAGCTGACTCTACTACCGATGCGAACGAGTTCGACGACGAAGAAGATGATGACGAGACTGACGATGGAGTTACCACCGAAGCCACCGAAACATCATCGCGAGGATCAAACCGATTTAATCGACGACAACGATGGAGGCGATTAAGGAAACAAGTAAAAACTCTTAATTATGAAAAATTAATTTAAACAATATTGATAAAAAATATTATTTTTTTTACAGAGATTTATGGCTGTTAAGAAATGTGTTTACGATAAAATCAAGGTACTGTAGGAGATGAACCTGTCCTTTTAAATAACCATTACTGCTTTAAAAAAGTATAAAACTTAATTAATTTGATTCTTCGTTAAATTGATAGGAAGATAATCAAGTCAAAGAAGTGCTCACCCAATGTCAACAACGGGTTATTGAACATGGAAATGTAAGCAAATGAGATTTCTAAAAGGATTTCTAAATAAATGCTATAAAATAAATAAATTTTTAGGTTGAGAATCGAGAAACTAGAGATCAAATATGTGCTGTAAAAGCCGTTTACAGAGTAAGCTTAAATAATAATATAAAAAAAATAAAGTTGTGCGTCATATTATTTCAATAAAAAATTGGATATTTTCATAGAATTGTTTGCCAATGGACAAAAAACCACGTAACGGAAGAAGAGGAGCTGGCCAACGTCGATTTTTCCGAAGACAACAACAATGAACGCCAAATTTCTCCTTTCACCGAATTCGAAACTAATAATTTTAAAATAATTTGTAGAAAAAAAAAAAAGAAAAATAGAAAATAAATTGCTTTTAAAACTATACCAGTGTATTTTTTTCAAACGTTTTTTTTTTTTTTTTTTGATAATTACAGGAAGTCGAAGTACTAATTTCAGATTAACATTAATAACTCTTATCAATTTATTCCAAAAAGTATAAAAACCTAAAGCCAAAAATTATTTGATAAACCAAAATTTCAAAATGGCTTTGAAAGTGCTCTTGACTTTTATGTTGCTGACTCAGATTTTTCTAGCGAAATGCGAAGCGGTAATAAAACTTAGCCTACATAATTTAAAATTTTAAAATTTCATTAACATTTCTTTCCATAATTTTAGAAAAATCAGACAAGCTGTCCTCAAGAAATAAATGACGTTAGATTACAAATAAATTAAGTATTACTGTATAAGACTTTAATAACTAATTTCAATTTTTGTATTTTAGTATTTGGTAGCTAAAATACAGTGCAAAAATTCAAAAATTGAAGAAGAGGTAATTTTGCTTAAATTTACAATAATTAATTAAAAAAAGAAAGAGAAACGGTATTCATTGATTAAATGAAAACTTTGTCCTTACTGTAGAATAGCATACGAAAACGTCATTTTGAAATGAAATAATGTTTTTCAATATTGAGTAAAAAGATCTTATTATTATTTTAATTTTTTTTTAAAAATATTAATTTCCGAAACAAAATATCTTAAAGAAAATACCAGTACCGGTTACATTTAATTTTAAAGCATTTTAAATTTTTTAATACTTTATAAGGAAAACTTTATCTAGACTTTTTTTTTTGAAGTAGAAAACTATAACTTACTTATTAATTTAATATTGTTTAAATAATTTTATTATCACAATAAATTTACTTGGCAAATTCATTGTTCTATATGATAAAAACAATATAATTATTTTAATAAAAATCTCAGCAGATCAAAACGTGTGAAGATAAAGAAAACAAGGTAAACCAATAATATTTGATTTATATTCTTTTTTTTTTTCTTTCCCGCTATTATTCATAAAATGTATTAATTTGACCACAATAGAAACTTGATAAACTACAAACATCCTTTAATGATAAACTAAAAAGTCATTGTAACGAACTAGTCGGTTCGCAGGACTGCACGCTAGATCAGCTAATTCAAGTAATATCAATATTAATTTTTTCAACAATAATTATGATTTCATTTGTTCCAATTTTAATTTTTAAAGAAATGTGAAAAGCTGAGATCCGATGGATTTTTCGTGCACAAAAAGGAGGTAAAACGACACGTCGCTAAATTTCGACCACGCCACTCCAGTAGCAGCGGCAGCAGTAGCAGTAGGGGATATAAAAGTGTAGAAAAAAAATGAATTATTGTAAACTCGTAAACTATTTTTAAACAAGTCCATTCAAATAAAATACTTCTAAGTATTGTCGGTAATTAATTTCTTCACCTCTTTTTATCTACTATCTTGATTAATATTTTTGGCATCCAAATTCTCATAATACAGTAATTATTTTAAGATATCACAATATGGCACTAATGTAGTAATTATTACTATTATTTTCAAATTGCATTTAGCAATATTAAATGGCACAAATTTTGCTGGCTTTTGAAACGATTGAGTCAGTATTAAAGTTTTTGTTAAAAAAAATTGTTATACGAATAATATTTCCCAGCTTATCAACAACTTGTAGCCTACATTTTATTTTTATTTATTTAATGTTTACACCTATGGCACAGATAAAATTTTTAGACAATATTTAAAGTTTCAACTAACAAGTTAGCGACTATTTTACGAGTACATGTATTAATTTTTTAATAATAATAATACCCTCAATTTCTAAACTTTATGTTTTGATTTAAAAGACATAAAAAAACCTACTACAGTAATTTAATTTAAAATATACTTAGAAAATAAAATGTGGCAAATAAAAAGTTATGCTTTTTCCACAATCATACACAATCTTTAAGCATACACAATCTGCTCAATTTTAATTAGAGTAAACTAAAATGTTGCTGTTCGGGGTAAATATTATGGCAAATTTGTGGTAAATAATAATTGTAAAAAATGTACAGTATTTTTACTTTACGGTACTGCACTAATAAAGTGTTCAAACATAAGTTTTTTTTTTTAATGGTTTTAATTTATCTCAATTATTTAAAAACTGAATTCCGCTGTTTTCAAAGACATATTTTTTAAATCTCAGTTAGAATAATAAACAATGCAATTTGTTCAACTTATCTGTTAAAATCTGGGCCTATGGAGATAATCAAAATCAACAAAATAATAACCAAGCTCTTTGGTCAATATTTCGTTTGTATCTCTTAACTTTGCCATTTAAAATAATTATGTAAGTTTTATTTTAAATGGGATTTTAAAAAACCTAATACATGTACCATAATATACATGTATTCCTTGAGATTAGCATGTTCTAATTATTGTTTTTCACCTTTATTTAAGTTATATTAACCAGATTACTGCACAATTATAAATATATTATATGGCATTGGAAATATACTAGAGTTAAAAGCTCTATCTAATGCACTTTACATTATGAAATAATTAATAATGAATTATGTTTTAATAGAAGAATTATGCATTTAATAACATTATCTTGAAATTATTGCTAAACATTTTGGCAGATTTCCCAGGCTAGTAAATAACACCGTAAGTTAGCGAAGATGTGGATTAGTAGATAAGAATCAAGTACCGGTAAGATAAAATATCTCCTTGATAATATTAAAAAAATACAAGTTAGAATAGAATTTTAAAAATACAAATTTAAAATCAGTCTCGTATTTTTATTAATAAAATTTTCAATTCTCATAATTATTTCATAAATAATGTCAAATGCTTTCGTTAATAAAAGCATAATTATGCCGAACTGTTCTCGGCCATCGATTGATGACTTTCCAGCTGATTTATTTACTCAATATGAACGTGCAACTGGTGCGATTGTGCTTCACCTTTTGGGAGTGATTTACGCGTGCTATGGAATTTCTGTTATTTGCGATCAATATTTTGTCCCGTCACTTGAAAAGTTTGCAGAACGTATTTTAAAATATATTATTATTATTATTCAATAAATTTAAGAAACTACCGCTATTTAGGATTAAAACTATCACCGGACGTTGCTGGTGCCACCCTTATGGCTGCAGCAACTTCCTCTCCCGAATTTTTCACATCATTAATTGGTATAGTATCTTAAAAATTTTAAATGTGCAAAACTTAACGTTTACTAAATGAAATGTATTTTAGGCATATTTATAACTCAAAGTGATATTGGAACTGGAACCATAGTCGGATCAGCCGTTTTCAATATCTTAGCAGTTCCATGTTTATGTGCCATACTTTCCGGACAAGTAATATCTTTTAAAAAAAAATACTCCGTAATAAATAAATCGTTAACTTTATTTTATTAATTGCTTTTTTAATAGATAGTTCTGCTAAATTGGTGGCCACTAAGTAGAGATTGCATTTGCTACCTATTATCAGTGATTGTTCTAGTCGTTATAATGATGGATGAAAGAATATATTGGTAATGCAAGCTAAATAAATAAATAAATAAAAAAAATAAATAAAAGACATAAGCTGAGTCTAAACTGTTTTATAAAGTAAAAATATTTGTAGAACTTTAACAACTCTAAAATAATTATGTCATATTTTTAATTAATTATATTGACTAAAATTATTTAATTTTTATTTCAGGTATGAGTCAGTTGTTTTGATAATAATGTTTTTGCTCTACATTGTGATTATGATTTTCAATGAAAAGTTGGAGTCCATTTTCCGAAAAATATTCGGCTTTGAAAGTTCACATGACGATTTCCGTGAAGGTAGAAAAATAAACAGCGAAGAAACCGAAATGCTCTACGTTCCAGACTCTGCTCACTCTCATTTAACCAGTTAATCTCTGTTACTAACCTAATAAATCTTATTTGGCTCAGTACGCTTATATTAACATCAGTCGCACAAAGTCTTCAAATCTTAACATTTGCAAAAGGATGCAATCATCGACTAACTTTCAATTCTGAAAATTTAAAAAAACCTAAATTTCTTTTAAAAAAAAAACACTTTCTCCAATTTTAAAATGTTCACCATTAACTTTCAATTTTCTTAAACTCAAAAGATCTTGAAAACTTTTAAAATTACTAAAATTCTAAAGTTTCTACATTTTTTTTAAAATCAAAGCCGATATTTCTATAGTACCGGTACCGTAAGATATTGAATCAAATAACTTAAATATTTTCAAACTTTTTCAATTAAAAAATATTTATAACTTACGGTACTGTAAAATCTTTTTTTTTT
Organism: Polydesmus complanatus; assembly: GCA_034692225.1. Classification (NCBI taxonomy): domain Eukaryota; kingdom Metazoa; phylum Arthropoda; class Diplopoda; order Polydesmida; family Polydesmidae; genus Polydesmus; species Polydesmus complanatus. Next base: position 12,968 of record JAQGAZ010000223.1, on the reverse strand, counting down.
TTTAGACGAAGAAGATAACAATAACGATGATGCATTTTCACCAAAATATTTCCCTTCTGATTCAAACTTATTTTTTAAATTTTTCTACTGCCTACAATACCCAATTCTTTTGCTCTTCTACTGCACCATACCGAACATAGCGAATGACAGATTTCGCTCGTGTTACCCCATCACCTTCGTCATCTCCGTTATTTACATTGGAGGACTGTCATATTTTGTCACTTGGATGATCGCCGTCATGGGTTAAGCAAATTACATTCATAAAAATAAAATTCGCAAACTCATCTCAACTTTAAAAATGGCAGGTTACACAATGGGCTTACCAGACGTGGTCATGGGTTTATCATTTTTGGCTTTTGGAACTAGTATTCCAGAAGGCTTTTCAAGCATTATCGTTTGCAAGAAAGGTAAGCCTACTATAACAACTAAACTTATCCCAAAACGAATTATAATATAAGGCAGAACAAGTCACACTTTTATCAAATTTTATATTAATAATTAAAGTTTTGTTAACCTTACCAGGATATGGCAATATGGCTTTGTCGAACAGTATTGGCAGCAATGTTTTTGACATCCTCATATGTTTAGGAATTCCATGGTTCATCAAAGCACTTCTATCAACGTCATCCTCTTCACCTTACGGCTACGTGAACATACAAAGCAATGGCTTAGTGTACTTAGGTACGGCACTCATTGCCACTATTGCCATTTTATTCTTAGTTCTCGTCTGTTTCAAATTCAGACTGAATTTTAAAGTCGGCGTAATATTAGGCCTGTTTTATATTGCATTTCTCACCTTTGCTATTTGCATCGAAATGTTGTTGCCGAATGTTACTTTACATAATTGTCTACCATCGAGCATACGTTAATACTGTAATATTAATATTTTCATTGTCATTTTTGTAATGCCGTATTTTGTAGAATAAATCACTCACTCATCAACAAAAAATTAATACCGTTTTGTCAATGATCTTAACTAAAGCAGAATTATTACACGCGTTAAATCCAGCAGAGTAACGACTAGTGCGCCACATTGCCGCGAGAGGCGTTGTTGCGGACAGTCTCGTCAGGGGGCGCTAAGAGAAGCGCCAAATTTGATTATGACTTGAAATAAGACACTACTGTACATTTTTCCAATAAACATGTTAGAGAAAGTAGGCTTATTATATCAGGCTCTGACATAATAATAAATTGGCTTTGACTGAACTACATGCTTCATTCCCAGGCATTCCACAATAATATAAATAATAAAAGAAAGTAAAAAAATTGCAAGAAAACCTAACTACAGTATGTCTCGCCCTGGATAACCAACCGTTGTTCAAGACGAGCTAACAACACTTGCACGTACCGTACACGGCACAGGAATAAAAAATAAAAAAAAAAATACAATATAACTAGAGATTAGAAGAAGAAAAAAAAAACAGGTTGTTTTTTAAACTGTTTTTGCTCCAAATACTGTAAAGATAAATTTTAAAATTATATATATCTACCGTAGGCCTACGAACCAAGGGTTGGTTGGGCCCGATAGGTGCGTGCCGTCAGGAACGTGGCAACTAGGTGTGCACTGCACCAGGAGAATAGCGAAAATGAAAAAGAAATTACAGTATTAAATTTTGAACATTATTCTTGCCAGCTCGGCGTTTATTCCTACGCTAAAGTAACCATTAATAACTCATTAATTATTATTTAGGCTACTAATATATGGGAAACATTCCTCCCCTCTCCCAATTGTATTAATAAAATAGCCCTAAATCGTTTTTTTTTTAAATTAAAAAATGATGGTTATAGATTAAAATAAAAAACTACTTGTTCTAAAAAATTGCACTTTTCGACTTGTTTTCTTCTTAAATAACAACGGGTTCAAATGAGGAGCATTTTGACACTGAAGATTTTAATTTAATTTAAAATTGTAGTTGGGGTACTTAGGCAACACTTAAAAATTTCGGAATCCATTTACAGTGCACCCATTCAAATTTCATCAAAACATCACAGCTGTACCGGTACAAAGTAATAAAATACAGAGAGCCTTATCTACATAAAAATACTGTATTTTCAAGTTGCATATTTACTAACAATTATTGATAAAAATTTAATAATTCTTGATAAAGTATAATACCACCTGCTTGGTTTATAACTTTGTGTTAGCTGTTAAGAAAGTAACAGTCGCATTTTTAGTTGTTTAGTTCGGCTCTCTCATTGGCTTCAAAGCTGGCAAATTAAAGTTGCCTCACGTGCATCTCTACTCTGCGGATAATATAATAATATTATTGATTCATTTAATTTCGAGACTATCGACTGAACGTTAAAAATGTGTCGCAAGTTAAGAGTTATTATTTTTTCTACGTTTATCTACATTTGTTTTATCTTGGTTTCGCTTAGTGAAGCTTACAAATGTGTAGCCGAAGATTTTGGCTGGGGTAGCTACGCTTGTGTTTGCAACGCAACTTACTGCGATGACCTTGGAAAAATCGAGCCAATTACCGACGGTTATGTAATGGTTTACACCTCATCGAAAACAGGACTTCGCTTTGACCGCCAAAAGAAAAAAATCAACCCTTGTCGCGCTGCCAATACTTCTCAAGGTTAACTACTTAAAAAATAATAATTTTAAGTAATATTAATAATGTACAGTATTATTGTATAGTATTATCAAAAGTTTACCGCAACGCAGTATGGTTTGAAAGTGACTGCCTTTAATTTTAAGTGACTGCATTTAATTTTATTAAAGTGTTTTTGCCAAAATACGTACGTACCGGTAGATGCATTAAAAGTGGGCTACATGTGCCAGATCATTATTAATTAAGATTTCCATATTTGTTAAATTGAAAATGTATAGTAGCCTACTCGCAAATAACAAATAAAATTTATTGTTAATTCAGCGTTTTCACACTGATATTATATTAACAATTATCTTAAAAACTGACCTCAATTCTATTTATGAAATTAATTCCGGTTCAACTACAATATCTGTAGCGTTTCAATTTAATTTGTTGGAGGAAAATGAAAATTTGAGATAAAAAAAAAAAAAGAGCCGTTTATTTTTCAATATCAACAAGTAAATTTCTGATCGTTTTTATTTAATTTGGTTTGATATTAGGATGGAACTAACTAAGAAATTTTTATTTTTTTTTTTTAAAAAAACTTGTACTAGTCAAAATAAGTAGGGCAGGCTCCAACAATTATTATTGTTTTGACTGACCTACATTTGCATTTTACAATTAAAAAAAATTATGAAACCGTCCTATATCTTGGTCTTGGATAATAAAAATATTGTCTGGATTAAATAACAAAAATTATTATGGAATTTACATTAAAAAAATACAATTGACTAGTGATTAAAAAATAAAGTTTAGGCTACTTCAAAATTTTTGTTGAACTCGTCTGTATTGTACCTTACACTGGTAGAAATTATTTTATTTCGACCAGTGTAAGGTACTGTACAATACAGATGAAAGACAGCATCACTGGAAGGGGGGGACACAGGGCTATGAAATGGCTAAAGTTATTTTTTATTTTATTTGATGCTAAAACAATATTATTATTGTAGGCAGAGGGTAAACAGAGTAAGCTACTTAAGTTTTAAAAAAATGGGAGAATGAAAGTTATTCATTGTTTTATTGTAGGCCTATATTGATGTCTAGTGGGTTAGCCACCTCTAGCCTGGCAACAAATAGGGGATATAGTGAAAAACGGGAGAACATGAAAAAAATAAATAAATAAAAGTAAAATAAATATATCTGTAATAAAATAGAATTGAAAGGGAGAGGAAATAAGAAAGGAAAAGAGTGGCCTACTTAGTAAAAAATAGACATGGAAATACAATCATGTATATATAGTATAGTAAATTAGTAATGGAAAAATAAGGAAAAAAACACAAATATATATTTTAATAATTTGCGCTCACGAAGGGGCAAAATAAAGTAAAATAAAATAGGGAGTGAGGTAAGGAAATGGTAATCTATTACTGTAATAATAATTTTGAGTTTCATTCAATTTAAGTTGTTACCTTGTATAATGTAGGCCTACAGAGTAATAACTTTTTTTGGTTAGTATTGAATAGTTGTATGGCAGCGGCGAATTTTCAAATAATTATCCGTCCTGAGGACAAAATTGTTTGGTCAATTGCCACTTATTTATCCAAAGTTTTATTCTACGTACGTACGCCTATATTGTTTATCACATTCAGCAGAGTGTAACTTTAAATAAAAATTGAAATGTGTGTTTTAATAGGAACTATAGGTTTAGTTCTTAATCCCGTTTCACCTCTTGATCTTAATCAAAACAAAAATTAAAATAAACCATTTTAATTTTCAGGATCTGACAATATTAAGCAGTTGCAATGTACTATAAATACAAACAAAATAAAACAAAGTATTATTGGCTTTGGAGGAGCATTTACGGATTCAGCTGGGATTAACATAAATAGTTTAAGTGAAGGAGCAAAAACGAAATTGATGTCTTCGTATTTTTCCAATCAAGGTAATTAGTAATAGTGTATTACATTTTAATTTAAATGAATTAATATTTCTTTCACAATACTTACATTTGCAGGAATTGAATACACCTTGTGTAGGGTTCCAATGGGAGCGACCGACTTCTCTACTCATTTTTATACTTATCAAGATGACCCAAACGAACCTTTTCAACTGGCGACTGAAGACTTAGTTGATAAAATTCCTCTAATTAAGATGGCTAATTCGATGTCTGAAAGGTTAATTCAATACTTTGGCTCGCCGTGGGGTTCTCCACTTTGGATGAGAGAAAAGCGCTCTATGAAAGTGCTAAAATCTAGCTCTTATCAAGCATGGGCTGATTATTTTGTCAAGTACTAAATTAGTAGTATAAATTAAAGAACTTCATTTCAAACTGCAATATGAACAATTTTATAATTATGCAAATAATCTAAAAATGCCTATTCCGAATACTAATCCTCCGGATCCAAAGAAGGAATAAAATCTAGGCACTTCGTGCAGAGGAGGTCCGATGTCCTTTTTAAGTGGCGCCGCCGCACATTGGACAATTCCCTTCTTCAGCACATCACCGTTTTGGTGGCATAATATAGAAAAAGTAACAAAATTATAAAGTGAATATTGTCGAGCTTGATGAAAGCTTTGTATGGAAAAGCTGACAAATGAGGTTTAGAAAAACATTCTTCAATTTTGCTATCCCTCAAAAGTTAAAACAGAATAACCCCTTCCGGCAAGCTATTATAATTATTAAGTTAACCTTTAAATTATTTAAACATTAGAGATTGTGCGGTTTTGCTTTTTCCCTCGGAGAGATCGCTTAATTGTAATGCCTATGACGTTCGAGTGTAGACTTTGGAACTTATTTCTTTATTTACATTTGTGCAAAAAAAAAAAAAAAAGTTTCAAAATAATTATTACTAAAGTAGCTAGCAATTAAAATTTTTTATACTGGTATGAGCCTTCAAATGTGTGATGAAATATATTGAGTTTGAAATGGGGTTCTCAAGAATATTGTTATACTTGTACAGTATATCATTTTTACTTTTTTTTAAAAAATTTAGTTTTATTGAAGCCTACAAAAACAATGGAATACCTATTTGGGGAATTACAGTCCAAAACGAACCGTTCTTTGCTACTTTTTTGAATGAACAATTAAATATTCCTAACGTTTCTTACATCTTCATGGCATACACCTTACCAAATTTTAACGATTTTACTCTTAAATTCCTTAACCCAACACTAAAATCACTTAATTATACTGATGTAAAATTGATGGTGTTTGATGATAATCTAAATCTTCTCCCTATATTTAACAGTTTTTCACAATCATTAATGGTAAACAATGGTTGCCCTGGACCAGTCGATGGTTTTGCTTTTCACTTTTACTTTAATAAATATATAAATTACAACGCAGCTCTATCCGGGTTGCATAACGCGTGTCCAGAAAGGTTTCTCATATCCACTGAAGCTTGCGTTGGAGTGCAACAACCAATAAGAGTCAAACTAGGTCACTGGGAAAATGCAGAGGAATATGCGCATGACATACTAAAAGTAATGGTCAAGTCATTTTCAAAATCATTTCTAAAGTCATAATTATTAAAGTTAATTAATTAATTAAAAAAAGGATCTTCAAAATTGGGTAGGCGGATGGATAGACTGGAATTTAGCGTTGGATGTTTCTGGTGGGCCCAATTGGATAAACAATTTTGTCGATAGTCCAATTATCGTAAATGCTACAGAAGACGTTTTTTATAAACAACCTATGTTTTACGCCTTAGGACATTTTAGGTATACTATGGCGCAGGTTTTAGTCAAATTCTAAATCCAAACAATTAAAAAAAAAAATTCATTTTCAAAATCAATAATTCTTATTACCCAAACAATTTCTAAAGCTCTGGTTACTAATTTTTCCGTGTTTGTAATTTTTAAATTAGTGTATTCAATTATTAATTCAGTTAACTAGCCATTTTATTTTTTTTAAGCAAATTTATACCACCAGGATTTCGTATTGTTGATATTTCCTGTTTGTGTTCTGACCCAGACATTGAAATGGTGGCGGCCATCAGCAAAAATGAAGATTTAAATGTTGAGCCATTCAACAGTGTTGTGGTAATCCTTAACAGGTATGAATTACGACTATTTTTGTTAAAATAAAAACGGCTTAATAAAACAATAAATGATTAACTTAGAGGAGAAGAATCGAAGTCAGTAAATTTGGAATTCTTGGATGCGGAAAATAATTCTTTATGTTTGAAAGTTCCCGCCAAAGCCATTCAGACTTACATTTGGAACCTTTAATCTCAGGTTTTTACTACAACGCTGGCTATCAATTATTATTACGACTTTTTATTCTAAAACTAAAAAAACAAACACATTTAATAACAAGTAAATCATTTGAGCAGAAAAACCAAAAACACTTTGAAACTTTAGGGCTAGAGAAATAGTTTATGCAATCTTGGTTTATGTTTACCCTAAATGTCACTGCTATAAGCCATCCATACAAACATTTGGAGCATGTAGATTAATCTTGAAGTTTTAATTTCGGGTCATTTTTTTAAAAAGCCAGTGTGCGAAATATTTCAAAACTTCACCATATTGTTTGGCTATGTTAAATAATTGGTTAGGATCTTTTTCCAAATCGTAAATTTCTACAAATTTCTAAAAACAAAAACAAAGATATCATTGCTAATCAGATTTGTAAGTTAATTATTAATAATGCTTTAAAAAATATATCGATCTATAATTAGCCTACTTCATTATCGTGAAAAACACAGGCTATCGTGTTCTTTCTATTGTTCAAAGTTCTTAAACAAGTGTAGGAATTGTTCCAAGAATCTTCGCAAATGCAATCAGGAAAGCAATTCTAACGAAAAAAATTAAAATTTTAATTTAATGAATTATAGAAGTTGAAATCGTAGTGTCATTTTTACAGAAAGTCCAGAATTGTTTCCATATTGTGGACAACCCTCGATGTCATGCTCTGATGTTTCTCCATTGTATTCAACCAAGAAATTACTTCTCCAACCGGAAGTTTTCGATTCTTCTTTTAGCAATGGAACAAAAGAAATACCATCCATACGATCTTTCACCGTAATAATCCCAGCAATTTCTAAAAATGTTGGAGCTAGATCAACGTTAACCACAGCTTCCTACATCAAAATAATGTTTAATAAATCAATTAAAAAATTATTAAAAGAATTGACTTTTCGAACGATTCCAGGAATTACTCCGGGACCGGACACCATCAAAGGAACTCGTATATCAAATTCATACATCTGTCGTTTATCCCAGGGTAGAGAAAACTGACCTAATAATGTTTTTAAATTTCAAATAATTATACTGTGTTTATTTTAAAATATTTTATAATAACCTAAATGGTATCCATTATCAGAAGAAAAAAATAAATAAGTATTATTTATCAGTTCTTCGTCTTTGAGTGCATTTAAAACATTGGATAATAAATCGTCAACAGATAATAAAGTCGCCCACCTGCATATTGTAAGGCCGGTACTTAATATTGCAAAATTAAAGAATTGCACTATAGGCATGCGATAGAACTCCCCTAAAAGCTAAATCAAAGTTATTGATAATATTTATAGTCATAGCTAGATAGTTAAAATGGATGATAATTCTCAACAACAAACTCTTAATACTGTATTATTAAATTCACAATTTCAAAAATGCAAATTTTTTGAGTTTATTTTTTTAACTCATAATTCGAACATTTTTGGAATTTTGATTTTATGAACAGTAACTTTAGGAGTTATAATTATTAATTAAAGATTCGTTATTTGCCTTTGTCCATAAATCATGTCTAAAGTTTTAATTGCATCTTCTGGCATTTTTGATGGGGTCTGTCTCAAAAGCCAATGTTTATCCTAAAAATATAAAAAAAAAAAAAAAAACTACCGTAAATGCTGGAAAGTTCCAGTATAGTAAAATAAACTAACCGGGCCTCCATTCATTTCAAAATTAGGTGTTCTAGGGGCTGTAATATTCGAAAACCTGTTCAAATATTTGTTACTAGCCGTAAACGGTGCGTGACAAGCTGGAGTTGAAAGCATCATAAAAAACGGCTGCTCCGTTTTCGTCCAATTAGACTTTAAAAAATTTATTGCTCTTTCATTCTTAAAAAAAAAAAAAAAAAGAGAAGAAATGACAGGGTAATAAAATCTATAAAATAATTTGTCGAAATATTAAATTTTAAGTAAATAATTACAATCAAATCGGTAAGATAATCTTCACTGGTGTTACCAAATTTTTCCTCACGACCGTTCACTGATAATTTATAATCATAATAAACTGAATTTCCAATCTAAAATAAATAATTATTAACAAATGATCAAATTTGCTACATCTGACCTGATCAGATCATCTAGATTACCAAGCCATTCCAAAATTTCCAACCAGGAGGAACTTGAAATTTTGACGGAGTATGACCATACTAAATAAAATAATATTAATTTTATGAAAGTTATTTTAAGTACAGTAATAAAATAATACTACTTGATTCATATATTTTCCAGCAAAAAATGTTGTGTAATTATTGTCGTGAAGGTGTTTAACAAAAGTGTATTTTTCTGAAGTATTCCTCCAATTTTCACCATAGCAATTACCGGATAAACTATTGTTCATTACTTTATGATGATGTTGATATTGCCCTGTCAAAATAGAAGCGCGACTTGGGCAGCATACCGGAACTGCAGTGAACTATTTAAAATTACATTAATAATAATTATTAAGAGTTTCATCAAATTAAGCATTAGAATAATAAAGTAAATTTAATTACGGAGTTTTCAAAATACACTCCATTTTTAGTGAAATGTTCCCTTGTTTGTACTAATGGCGTCTAAAATTAATTACAAATACATTTTTCAATTTTTATACTAAACAGCAATAAAAAAAACTTACTAAACCATCTAGAGTTACGTCTTGATCATCTGTCAGTATAAAAATAATATTTGGTTGTGTCTGTTTTTGGGTTGAATATGGAATTAAAAAAATTACAATTACAATCCACAGCATAATTCTTTTAAATGTCAGTTCATAAAGAAGATTATCGATCTCACATGGAGTATTTTCCTCCGTATAAATAAACTTTAACCTTGCGCACATGTTGTGTATAAAAATTTACGAATAACAAAATTTTATCTAATCTATTTTTAACTGAACTTTGCTTTCTGATATAATTTAGAAGACCACAATGTGTCTTCTCGAAATCTAACTCTATTTTAGTTTTTTTCAATTTCAATAAAGTTTACTTTTGTTGCTTAAATTTGTTGGTAATAAAATGGTTTGCTGTTGGACCTTTGCTGCAATTTTATTTATTGTGGTTTATTTACTTTTTCATGGAAAAAGCCGAGCAATATTTGGAATATATAGTCAAAAAAATGTGCAATTTTACTTTAAATTTGCGTTTATGTACGCAGCTATAAAATTAAGACAAGTATGTTACCTATCTGTAATTTTATGTTTAATACCGCTAATATTTTTCAATTCTTTAGTATCTAGAAAAAAGAAAAAAATTTGAAGATACAAGCGGATATGGAGTAAAATTAAAAGAACGTGTCGAGGATATGGACTGTGTTCTTCTACTACCACCGGATGCTCCAAAAGTCATTACAAATTTGTTCAAATCGCGTAATAGCTGAGCTTGTATTTCATAATTGTGCATAAAAATCAGCATAAATATTATGCACACGTATTTATAAATTCGTACTATATTATTTGATTCAATTGTGCAATTGGCACCAAGAATCGCAAGTCTATACGCTTTAAGTGTGTAAAAAACAAACCAAATTTAAGTATTAATTTTTCAAACTCAGCAATATTATTGTTACATTCCATATTTAAAAAAATTCATTTCTGATGCAAAATCTTTAATCAGGCGGCTGATGCTGTTTATTTTGTTGGAGCTTCTAAAAATGAAACTTACTTTGTCGCAGCCACAGCTAGGCGACAGAATAATAAAGTCGATGCATTTTGGCACTTAAGAGTAGGTTTTCTTAAATTACACTTAATTAACATATTTAAGTAACTTAAGATAAATCAAAACTTGCTTCAGTTACCAGAAATAGGTCTTCTTCAAGCCCCTAAATTGCCAGATACGACTCTAGAAGCTGATGAAAACAACGCTTTTGCTGCTGGAGGATTGAAAATCGAGCCAATAAAACCGATGAAAGAATGGAAAATTACTTATAACGGTCCAATGAAGTAAAACCTGAATTAAAATTCAAAATAACTTAAAATATTCACTGTTACATTAATGACTAGATTAAATGATGCCAACATCAATGTCAACTTCGATTTTTTGTGGACTACTGAATTACCTTACTTTGATTTCGATACGGACATTCCTGTTGCGACTATTGCTAAAGCAATTGCTCTTGAACCGTGGAGTAGATCTTACTTTCAACGACTGAAAACGTAAGTTGTTTTTTTTTAAATTCATTTTTAAGAATTTCAATTAACAATACATAAAGGAGTCATCAAACACACCACGAACAAATGGGAACTTTAACAGGCACAGCTGATGTTGAAAATTACGGAATATTTCAATTGAAATTAGACTGCATGAGAGATCATTCTTTCGGTGCCTAGAAACCCTTTAACATTTTATACAATAAATTAATTCTAAGCCATTAATAGCACTGAAACGAGATTGGAAACTCATGCATCGTTATGGTCTGCACAGCGTCCACGTGGAAGATGGAACTAAATTCTGTGTTGGAATCATTAGTCACCCTGACATATTTTCTTCGTAAAACTAGAATTAACTAGTTTACTCTATGTCGCATAATATTATCGTTCTCAATATTTTAGATTTGAAATGGGTTATTTATACACTCCAAACGGTCGATTGTACGGAGTGGACTGGTGTGACTTAGAATTGTGGCGTCACGGTGAAGGAGGAACACCGCCACGAGATTATTCATTCAATTTTCAAGCCGGTTTGACATATTTCCATGAAAATGCAAGTCGGACAAAAATAATAACGCATTTCTCTATTTGACAAATACTTCACAAGGTACATTTTACACCACAGCAATGCCAATGTGCATTAATGCATACTATTTAGAAAGTAACATCTCACACGTATTAAAATACGTGCAATCATGCAATTTATTTCACTTATTAAGTAACTTTATTTCTACCCTCCGGTAGTTATACAAGTGTCAAGAAATTTCCACTAGAAAGCTTAATTTTATAGCCTACTTTACAAAGCAAATTCCATTACATCACAGTAACATCTTGTGAGTAATTAACTTGTCATTAGGTAAATTTACCTGTTAATCGAAAAAACTACTTTTTGATTTGTCTTTTATTTTTGTCCAACGTGCAACTCCATAAAAATGAAAATTATTTATAATTCACATTTTAAATGGTTTTTACACTAAAGGTAGAAAAAAATATCGTGTCGAATGTGAAGTTCTGGAATCTCCAGAACTATTTATCGGACCCGAGTGGGAAGCTCGAATCCTGGAACGGATGTGTAGATACCGCGTGAATGGGAAAGCTGCTTGGGGATTTGCTGAATGGGAATATAGGTAAATTAATTTTAATTTACTGTATTGTCTTTACCTTATCCGCACATGACTGTACTCTTTGCATTTTCAGACACCACGGTGGACGGCCAATACAGAAATAAAAAATAAATATTAAATAATAAATTAATAAAATTAAAATAAATAATCTTTACCAAGAATTTTTATTGGTGTCGCAACCTACTGTACTGGAATTTCACCTAGAAATCAAAAGAAAGAAAAAAAAAAGAAAAAAGAAAAGGTCAGAAAAAATGAAGCAGTCAACCTAATTGCAAATTATTGAAGTCTCAGCTGTTTTCGGGAAGAAGATCTCATTAAAATTATGTTATCCACTCTTCGAATATTTCAAACATGTTTTTTATTTTATTTATTTGGAAAACCCAATCAACTTTTCATTTTAAAAAGCTATAAAAAATATTTTAATAAAAATAATTTTAACTTGTAAGAAAGCCCCCCAAAAAAAACAAATACTGTATTTGAAAAAAAATATGTCACAATAAAAATTATTGATAAATTCAAAAATGATTGTACTGTATAATAATTTCAATTTTTTTAATAAAAAAATAAGAAATCTATATAATAGTAAACTCAAAAAAAAAAAAACTTTCTCCAAAATTTAATAATACTTAAACAGTACATGTACTAAACTATAATTTAAGAAAAAAAATACTTGTCAAATGTAAATCTTATAATCAAAACTCTTTTACCTGACCTCATACTACTTAAAAAATAAAATAACGATAAAAAATGATGATAAAATAATGTCAGGTTTAATAAATTATCTGGATGAAATATTTTGGTTTTATTGTGTTTTTTTCGTAGTTTAGTTGATGTTTTTATAAGCACAGTGACAAACCGTGGGGTTTGTTAACAACCAAACTTAGGCCCGAGAGCGCCAACCAAACTTAAGTTTTTAAGTTCTAGTTTTAGTTTTAGTTTTAGTAAAATGGAGTGC
>JAQGAZ010000222.1:0-82243 GCA_034692225.1 Polydesmus complanatus | reverse complement strand
TCGCCCCGCCCCTTTTTCACCACCCACAATCCCTGCTCTCTGATTGGTCGAAAACGCCTCCCACACTAAATCCCTGCAATCTGATTGGGGGGTGCTACAAATCACTACACTACTACTTACGACTCGTCGATGACGGTGACATGTTGTTGGGGGATTATTCGAATCTTGACTTTGTTTTGGAACACGACTCGCCTTCGTTTGCGCGATTTCCGGCTAGTGTTTCCAATTTTCAGAATTCCTCTGATTTGGGTTTGAGGACGGTTCATTTTTGAATTTTTTTAAAAAAAATTTTAGTAATTTTTTTGTTTTCTAGCTTCAAAATTATTTCGAATTTTTTTTTGTTTTGTTTTGGATTTCGCGCTTGTTGATTCACGTGCGAACGAGATTCTCACAAAAATATTATAGCTGTTAACTGATAAAGTAAACGGGTCATAAATTATTGCGCGTGAATGATATGAAGATAATCCGGCGACGATTTTTAAAAAAAAAAAAATCGGGAAGTTTTATTGGTCGTTAAGATTTTTGGTTTACGAGACATTCGAATTAAAGCGATGAAAAACCTTGGAACTTGAAAAAAATTTTATTGGGTGGGAGAAAAAAAAAAGTAGCAGACGAAGAATTTAGTACTAACCATAATAATATATTTTAAACACATGTTCTATAAAATAAAAATAAGCTTTAAAAAAAACAGGTAGCTTAAATTAACATTACATACTCTTTAAATTTAAATTTTACGGCACGTAAATAAATCCAAGTAGACCTACATAATTATTATAATTGTTACAGCCAAAGCGCCAATTATAATGCACATACAATATGAAGTGACATTATTATTTATTTTGTTATTGGAGTGATCGCGGTTTTAATTAATGCGTAAATTTGGACGGTGTTTTTCTATCGGTTTACCGGTGTATTTTCGAAGTAACATGCGCGGGGCTCAAAGTACCGGACCGATATTTATTTTATATAATACTGTATTTTATTTTCTTCTCGCTTGGAGAATATAGGAGAACGGAAATTAAACTTTTTTGAAGTGGTCAAAGTGATTGTTACTAGAAGGCACAGTGGGGTAGAGTAAGTCCATTGTCGCCTTTACACACGGTAAATATTGACATTAAGGTTTTTCATTTCGAAGAGACTCGGGTTGTCCTGGGGCTGCTGGCGTCACGTCAGGGTCGTGTTCGGGGTCAGCCTTAAGAAGGTGCAACACCCTGCCACACGTTTCAAAACAAAACTAGAAAAAAAGAAAATCTCGCCTCGACGATTTCTAGAGATCCTTTTATGTTTTTCTTTTCTTCCGGCGATGAGGAAACACGCGCGCGCGTGTTGCTCGGTTCCGGCGTTTAAGGCATCGTGCAACTCCGGCTTAAAAATGGCAGAAATGAAATGTTTTTTTAAAACTCGTTCATGGCCGGTTTGATTCGCTTTCTCCACTCCTCCAGGACTATTCTCGAGAGAGTGAGAGGCGAATTACAATTGTCATCACGCGGCGCACACGACCTATTTGTTGCGGTAGCCAATAGAAAATATCTCGGAGAGAGAAAATAACCGACCAAAAAAAAATAAAAAAATAGAAGAATTGTAACAAATAAAAAAAAAAAGGATTTTCTTGTCCGCACTGCCGATAATCTTTCCACTCCAATGAACGTTGTCAAATTTTTATATATATTGGAATTGGTTGAACAGAGATATTCCCACTCACTATTGTATGTAGATAAGCTATCCCTCGGATACTATATATTTCTACTTCTTGCAGAGACCAAATAAAAAATAGGAGCAGAGAGTTGAAAAAAGTTTTTTCATTTCCGTTTCAACTCCTTCGCGGTTCGCGATTGTTTGCGAAACTAGTACCTGGTTTAATTTCGGAAATTGGAAAAAAAAATCGTATTGTTTTAAAAGCCGAGGTTTCACTTCGGGCGAGTCGACGTCCACAAACTTTACTTTTTTTATATAATCCAGTGCAGTATGGGATTGCTTACTTGACCCTTAAGTGCTTTTCTTAATACAATCATGGTTCATATTTATATAGAACGTCGTATTATTTGAATTTTCTGGTTTGGTTTATTTACTCAAGTTTTATTTCCGCGAAACAAAATCAAAGAAATTAATTAGGTAAGAGAAAATGGTCGGTGGAGAAGAGCTTTGAGAGTGGTGGTCCTGGTCACCGTTTTTCTCATGGGGCTCAAATTTTTGAGGAGCCTTGAAATATTTTTGTTCGAGGTCTTAAAACGCTTAATCCGGCTCTGACCCAGGTATAGGGTGTGCTGATCTGATAAAAGATGTTTTTGGGAGGGCTGAAACTTGGAGGAAATTGAACTTTATAGGGTAATTTAGTATTTCGTTTGTTGTTTTGTTTGTGTGCGAGCTGTTGTTTTGTTAATTGACTCAGTCGGCTACAACGTTTAATCGCCATGTGGCGGATGTTAACTTAGAAACGGGAGTAGACTAGTAACAGTACTGACTAGTAGTGTATGTTTTTACAATCTTTCAATTGTTTTTTTGTTTAATTTTTTAATAAACTACTTTTATAATAATAAAAGAAATTAGGCTAATCAGCTTTGTTTTTCTTTTTTTGGGGCGGTTTTAAAACGTGGTACAGTATGTTCATTCTAATGTAAATTCGAGTACCATTCCAAAGATTCGACATAAACGATTCAACCATTTAACGTAATTGGATTTACAGTATTTAAATGACTGACAAAATTATTAACGTTTTTTGAAAGTACACTGTACATGTATACCGTACATGTGCAAGATTATAACGATAAATCATCATAAACTAGATTTGTTTTTTAAAAAAAATTTGTTGAACAATTTTGTTTATTGTTATTAGGTGGCACGAACAATAAATAAGTGAAATTAATTTAAAATTTGTAATTAACGCAATGGGAGGTCCACTGTACTGTAATTACATTTCATTTTTGATGAACATCATAGCTGACTCGCTACTAACTTTGATTTATTTTTTATGCGCCAGTTTTTTTTTTTTTTTTAAGTTTGAATTTTATAAATTACGTGCATTGAGTGCGGAACAATTCAAAAATTTGTTTGTTTGTTTTTTTACGTAAAGTTTATTGTTACTTAATGAAAATAATCTGCATTATTCTGAGAATTTTTTTTTTTTTTTTGCTCTTTTTCATTTTTTGAGGTTTGTTTGTTTCTGTAGATTTCCGAGAAGGAAATAGTGTCATCCTCAAGTCGCCATTCTCATTGTTATTTACGACATAAAGTGACGAGGAGAGAAATTTGTGATTTGTTTGCCATTTTAAATGCGTGCGTAAGAGTGTGGAGGGGGTAAGAATATTGCTCGCCACCCGCTGCAACACTCGTCGTCTTCGCTAACATTTCTCATTCTTCTTCTTTTTTTCATCCTTCATTTCCGTCAATCATCAGAAAACGCTATGACGCTTCCATATTATATTCTACAATTTATATCCGTTCACTTTACAATAGACATAAAACACAGGAAAAAAAACCACCATGGAATTATTTATTTGGCGATACACCAACTTCTTCAATATTATTCTAATCTGAAAATGTTTCGATTAAGAACAAATATGCGGTTGGTTTAGTTGTCGTCTTCATCCCTGATACCGCCTTCCTTCTCCAGCTGACGTTGTTGGCGAAACGCTTGACCGGATTGACTGCGGTTGGGAGCTCTGGAAGACGAGAAACATCGATTATCATGTTAAAAAATATTAATTAGGGTTTTAATTATTGAGTTACGGGGTATTTGAGTTGGCATTTTTTTCAGCCGGATATTTGTGCGTAGTGTTTTTGGAGGCGTCGAAATGGACTTGCTTGGAGGGTGAGGCGCTGGGCGACGACGGAGACTTCATGATGCTTCGTAAACCAGGAGTGGCGTGGCTGGTCACCTCGGGTACAACTTCTTGCCCATTGCCTTTGGATTTTTTTGAGCGGCCGAAAAATCTAAACATGGTTTCTTCAAAATTTGGTCTATTGATGCACCCGATCTTTTTGGAATTATTGGGGGTCGTAGTTTCGAATTAAAAATTAAACGTTTTTAGAAAGCGCGCTAGAGTAATGGCGGGGATACTTGTCAGTAATAACGGTTTTTCTGGCACCAAATTTATTTATTTTTAATTTATTTTATTAAAATAAATTAATGTTTTTTTTTGAAATTTTATAAACTAAGGTGAAATGTGATGGACTTTGCGGTTAACCTTCCGTCATCAGAGTTTGGAATTTATTTATTTAATAATTATATTAGTGCAATAATAAATTTTGAATTCCAAGCTCAGACGACATAAGAAGCAGTGAACTTTTCTATGGATCTGAGATGAATATTATGATAAAAATTCTACATGATTATACTGCGTTTTACAATCCAATACAAACAGGTTTTTTAAAAATTATGAATACGTCGTATAGTCCAAATTTTACGGTGTATTACAGAATTAAACTCGTGGATACTGTAAATAAGGTTATTTTCTTGTTTAAATTTCTATTTACACTATAATTTGGTTTGCTATAATTTTAGTTAATGAGGTTATTTTGTTTGATAATAACGTAATGTCTCCTTAGGTTCTTGGAAATGCGTAAAGCTTTGTAAATCACATTTCATGCAATCTTTTTTTTTTTGGTTGTTAATAATAATTTATTGTTCATGCGCGTAAGACGACACATAACCAGTTCCTTGGGCGAAATAGTACTATGAATGTTTTGGAAGTGAATCGCTTTTTTATTATTTCGTTTTTGTTTATGCTTTTTGTAAGCATTTATCGAGGTTCTTAATTCTTTTTTTTTTTTTAATCATTTGGCTTATTTTTAGCTTTGGTAAAGACGAATATATATACTGTATTTTTTCTATCTTTTATTATAATATTTTCTCATTAGAAAAATGACTCGGAATGACTTATTTCCATTTTTATTATTATCGATGTCAATTTTTAATTAAGTACGAGTGCAATCATAATGTTTGTTTTTTTTTTTTCTTCTTTTCTTTTTTCTATTTAATAATTATTTTTTTTATTTTATTATTTATTCTCAAAAAATAAAAATATTATTAATCTTTGAGGAAATAATAAGAGCGTGTGCGGGGGTGGGGGTAGGAGTTAATGCGTTAGGTTAAGAAAGTTGTTGAAGACATTAGGCGTTGCGCATTTGCATTTCCCTCGTCGAGAGACGTGACATTCTCCTAATTAACAGAAACAAAATTATTTCCCTGTAATCCTCGAGGAGATTTTTGTTTTTCCCCGCTCCCTCCATCTCTCATTCTCCCTCTCTTCCGTTTCACGGCAGCGCGGTGTAGGCTACATAGATCTGCGCGCGCAACCTTAGTCGTCTCAAACACTGTCATCCGCGGCTCCCGACACACAAAAAGTTAATTAGTTTATTCCGTCTCCGATGACTTTTAAGAATAATTTTTAGTCGCGGAAGAAATTTGGTAAAAATGAAATTTTTAATTCCCCTTCAACGCTTTGATAGCGGGGGAGAGAAAGTCGTCGCCGCTTATACGGTACGCAATTTGAACTTTGAAAATTAGCGAAAATTTCGACTTTGTATATTTTATGCATTACTTTTGGAAGTTTTTCGAGCAAACTTGGGATTTTGTTATTGTTGCTGTTGCTATTCAAGTGTATGCGGGAGAAAATTAATTATTTAAATTTTTAATTAAGTTAAAGCAACTTTCGAATTAAACTAATTTGTAGCGGGGTAATTTTTAATTAATTAGCGTTGGAACGCTTTCTGTAAATTATTTTTATGCTAAATTTAATATAAATTAATAATTCGTAGCTATTTCTACGCAAACTTATTTGCAAAGTTGTTTTAGCAAAAATTAAAACTCGATTTACAGTAGGTGTTTAGGAAGTTTCTGCTTCAAAATTTTTAATTAACCCTCATTTTTTTTAAAAGCAAAATGCGGAATTTAACAAGAAATTATAGAGAATTATTTTTTTAAAAAATTAGCTAAATTAATTTGAATCGGCGAGAAGTGCGGCACATTGACGAGAGAGGGCGCAGTCCCCGTCGCCTACAGGGTATGTTTAATGATTGCGAGCCCCACCATCAGACAAACTCCTAAATATTTTTATAATGAAATAATAGAAGAATTAAATTGAAAAGTAAAGCAGTAGAGTTTCGCTTATCCGTCTTTAACGAGCGGGCAGAACCCCGGAAAAGCCTGTTAACCGTCAATTTTATGTTATACAGTTTATTTGTATGTACTTTTATCATGTTTACATAACGAAACAGCAGAAAAAATTAACTAAAATACTCAACATCAATTACTCGTAAATATCTGATCCAGAAAAAGGCTGAAATCTTTTCTTGATGATTTTTGGATGTCGGATAAACGAGACTCTACTATAATTTAAATTATTGTTTGAATATTTCTGTTGTTTATGTAACGTTTTATAAATTATTAGGTTTTAACTGTAGGCTGAATGTGCTGCATTTAACGAATTTCTAAGGCAAATTTTTAGGAGTTGACAATGCTCTACCAATTAACCGCAATTTTTATTATAAGCATTTGTTTAATTAATACAGTACCCGTAGGGAAAAAAAAACCAATTGTTCAAAATAGAGAAGATATTGCACGATTTGGATCGCAAAATATATTAATTTGAAAAATTGTTTTTAATAATACAGTACTGTACTGTAGTAAGATATTCGTGAGATTTCCCTCTCTCATCTCATCTTCGCCGGTGTATACAATTGGATAATGAGCGATGACGCTATTATTTGGCGGTTACATCTCTTTCTATGAGAAATTGTAGACGCATCTAATATTTCCTAATGGTTTTATTTTCAAGGGTCTTTTCTCATTTTTTTTTTTCCGTTTTCTCTTTTTAATATATATAATTTCGTGAAAATCGCACATTAAGCTGATGAAGTTACGAGTGTGCAAGAAAATCTCCACCTCGTTTTATTAAATTTCGGGAATTAACGATTATGACGTTGGCGGGGTGCGTTGGTGGGTGGTAGGGGTAAATGAAGAAGAAGAAGAGCTTTGCCGGGTTCTAATGCAGTCTTCTTCTTCGCTCGTAGAAGATGGAAATGGCGTTAAAGGAGAAAAAGAAGACAAGACGAAGGAAGAGCAGCAGCTTTTTTTTTTTTTCTTTCTTCATTCTACTATCCCAACTATTTTTGCATAGTTCTGCAAATTAAAACTGGCTGAATCTCGCTCTTTATCTTTATTAGGTACAGGGGGGCGCTGCGATCATTTTTGCATTTTATGGCGCTTCTTAATTATTATTTGTGCCGCAACGTCACTATTACCCATTATCGTCATCGGGTGGCGGCTTTATTCTAATGGTTCGACGTGTTAAATTTGCTGTATTGTTCGACATTAAGGAATTAATAGCGGAGACGATTTACGCTGAAAGCTCAAGATTTGTACGCATGCGCAACGGGCATGTATATATGATGCTTAGATGCGCCAGAGCACATACACACATGACTTGTTTTTCGCTCGTAAATTATTTCTCCGTTCGTTAATTGATATTGAATGCGATGGCTTTTAATTTTTAGGAACGCGGAATTTCCGGGCGCATGCGTAGCTGCGATGAGAAATGCGAGGCGACGGACGTGAATTCCGAATTAATTGCTAAAGATGGTTTGTTGGCGCATGTTTTTAACGCCGAGTGGAAGATGACGGAAATGGTAATGGCGGTTCCGATCAAAAAAAAAACCCCCCTCTTTATTTTTTAAAATTTTTTGTACTTTTGGCACTTAGCAGTTTATTTGACCTAAGGACGTGGAAGAATAAAAATTAATCCTAATTATCTCATCAACATCTTCAGATTTTATGAAGATTAGTAATTTGAAGAATTACCGGGATGCAATTAGAAGGACAATTTACGATGTCGATAATAATAATAAAGTCTTAATCGTGAGAACGAAATTGCGAGCTCAAATATCTCAATTTTCAATGTCGTTTCGAGAATTTTTTTAATTAAATTTGTAATGTGAAAATGTGAGTTAAATTACGGTTTATTAATATCGGTTTTA
This sequence comes from Polydesmus complanatus, assembly GCA_034692225.1. NCBI lineage: Eukaryota > Metazoa > Arthropoda > Diplopoda > Polydesmida > Polydesmidae > Polydesmus > Polydesmus complanatus. The sequence continues at coordinate 74,269 of JAQGAZ010000222.1, read as the reverse complement.
TATTTTTTTACGTTATTTTATTTAATGTGCATATCTCCGGGGTATTTAAAAAATTCGAAAATTTGGAAGAACCAATGAGGAAAAAAATTCAATTAGCGTTCATAGAACTTGCTCTAATGGAGGTTTTATTGCACACAGTTTGGTTAACCGTAATGTAAATTAGTTCCGAGTGAGATTTTATTAAGAAATGGGTCAAAGTTAAATGAAATGTGTACTCGATCGCATCTTTTTTTTCCCCCTCTCATTTTTTTGTTGTTATGGGTTTTTAATTTATTTTTTATATGAGAGAAATTGGTGAAGTCGTGATGCTTACATAGCTAATGAAAGTATCGATAAAAGCTTCTTTTTTTTAAATGATTTTTGAATAGGTCACGAAACGCGGATACTCATTAAAGCTGGCAATTCAAAACTAATGAATAAATACGCGTTATCTATATACGTAACCGCAATGAGTATCCCCTCGTGTATAGCCATTTTTTTTTTTATTACACGAAATCTACCCTCACTCTAGCCCCCCTTCATCCTCATCTATGTACAGTTTTTCGTCAGCTATTTCCAGCGATTTTGCATCGTCGGGTAACGTCGCCAGTGTCGCGCCATAAATCGCACGTGTTGCGGCATGCTTCTCCCTCTACATCTAATTATTATTCTCGCCTAACACTTTTGCCATTTTCTACTATATATACATTTTTATTTTGCTTACTTCAATTAATTTCAGAGTACATTCAGGTTTTTTTCATTTTGATTAGGAGTGAACGTGATGTAATTCGATAGAAACGAGCTTTATCCCGATTCCAAGATCACGTTCACCGATTCGACTTTCTCTCTTTCTCTCGGATTTTCTGATTACAAAATCAATGATGCTGAACGACACGCAAATTATTAGGCGGCGACGAGAGCAGAATTTGAAGAGAGAGAGAGAAAGCGATCGCGTTTTAATCGAATCAATAGACGGATCAAGTTTGATCTTGACAAATGCTATGCTAAATATCGAGCTCTCGTTTTTTAAAATGTTTTTTTTTAGAACACTTATTGTTTATTTAATTGCGAAAAAGGAAATTTAATGTTTTGGATCTGTATAAATTTCATTTCCGTTTTTGCTGTTGTTGTTTGTTTTGCTTTCGTCTCTCTCTCTCTATCGACTTTTATTTTAAGAAAAATACTGATGGAATTGATTTTTAAATCGTGTTTGCCTATGTTAATGGTGCGTTTAATTAATCAAAATAATACATTTTTTTTTTCACTACATTTATTTATTTTATCCGATTTATAAGAAAGTGATTAGAGCGGAATTTCCATGTTTAAGTTAAAAGACTTTTTTCAATTGTCAAAGTTTTATTTTCGTTTTTGTGATTAATTCGTTGTCAGAAATTCGGCAATGAATGCGACTGTTTTAATAAAAATTGTTGGGCACGGTGACGGTGGATCAACATTCAAAAGCGGTACCCGAGTCAAATGTAGCCTACTTCTTGGTGCTACTTCTAAGGTTCCAGAACTGTTATTTAAGAGTAGGGGAAATGACGTCATGCGTAATATACAAAATAAAAATGACAAATTACGAATCAGTAATATTATTTATTGGTATGTGTCAGATGGAATTTAGTGCTGAATTAAGCTTGAAGTGACGTTCAAAGAAGATTCAAAACAGACATTTTTTGTTGATAACTATTTTTTTTTTATACGTTATTATTATTATTATTATTTTTTTGTTCTCTGAACATAAGTCAAGTGTTGAGTTGCGGTGGGGCAATAGATTTTGCACGCGATGTAGTCATCGTTAAAAAGAGGAAGAAGAAATAAGGCGAAAATTGAATTTAAAAAAAAAAATTTGTTTGAAAAATTGGGCGTGACGGTGAGTAATAGGTAGGCTTAGTAGTTAGCATTCAATTTTGTCACGCCGGCGCATTGTTAACTTCAACGCTGCGCAGGTGCAGGTCATTGTCGGTATAACGAAATTTGTAATTATTCACACCGCATTTTTTTAAAAAAAAATATAGTTTAGGTAAAGAGGAAAAAACTATTTTCTTTAATACATGGTGTCCGTAAACAAAGGGTACCCAACTCTTTTGTCGTTCTTTTTTTTTTTTTTTCTCTCTCTCTTTATACTAAGCGAAATAATGTAACGTTCGTAATATCGACATTTCACTGTAAAGTCTATGTAGTGGAAATTGGATACGGACATCATTTTTCTATTATATCCTATTCATTTTTTTTTATATATATACACCGCGATTGTTTGATTTAATTACTTACTCGTTTCCACGCTATTCTCCGTGTGTGCGCGCGTTTGGGTGAGAGAATTCATCAGAAAGGTAATAGGATTGGGCGAATAATTTAAAAATTTGAGGTTATTTATCGGTGTGGATAGTTGTAGGGAAGAGAGAGTCAAGCAGGTTTTTTGATGGTGGCGTTTGCTTTTTAATTTGGTAACCAGCCGAGAGAGATGCGGTGAAAATCCGTGTCCGATTTGCATGAAAAAGATGAGAAGGAAAAAAAAAAAAAAATTAGCGGTTAGAAGTTGAAAGCGATAAATGTTTCAAATTTTTAAAAAAAAAAAAAAATCGACAATTTAAATTTTACGATATTTTAAAAAGATATTTAAGTGGTGTGATAGGTGTAGGTCTGGCGTGGCGGTAGCTGACAACACACGGTCTGACAAGGTGAAATATACCTACGGGGGCAATCCATTCATCGCTCAGTCAATCAAAAGGAAAAAGAAAAAAAAATAGCCCAAGTTCATTGTAACGCCGGTTTTTACATCCGCCTTTTTATTAATTTTTATACTCCTACCCCCCGATACACCTTCCTTTTCTTGTATTATATCAAGTGGGAGCGGTGAATGCGAGAAATAAATCAATTCAAAAGCAATTTGTTTGCCCCTTTTCTAACCAAGCGCAATTTGTTTATTAAACCTGAAATTTAATCTTATTATTTAAATAACACTTGTTAAGTTTATTCAACACGCTGAATTTTAAATTACAATTTAATTTGAAAATTACCTAGAAAACGTATTTTGGGTGTATTTTTGGCACATTTTTGTTTTTTTGATATAACAGTTTAATTCCACTATTATATTTGGTTACCACCCAGCGATATAATTTTTTTGTTTTATACCGAGTTCGGTTTGTTAAAGCTAAGACTGTGACTACATGTAAATGCAATCTGTTAGTATGTTTTTGTTATGAAAAAAGAGAGATTAACATTGAGGTTTAAAGATGAGGTTTTTTTTTTTCAATTAATTACTATGTATTTATGAGATTTCATTTAAAAATTTAGTTCCGCGAATTTTAAATTGATTTCTATGGATAAAATGTATCGAGGAAAACGAAATGAAACGTTCGCTTAATTTATGAAAGTGATTTGATCGTGAAATATAAACAGAAACTTCGTAGTGAAATTTAATTATTATTAAAATATTAAAAATGTTGATGCTGGATTTAGAAAATGATGAGTTGGAGGGTAATTAATGTTTGGAGGTAGAGGCGGGGATAAAATACGAGATTGCTTAATTCCAAGTCTAAAAAGAAGTCAGCAAGCAGCAGCTTCTTATTACGCGATATAAAATGTTTACAACCCAATATTTTACGCTCGTACAAGTAAATTGCTCCTCCGCATCTTTTCAGCGCCGTTTAATGGAATCTTAAAGGCTGCGCGTTTGGAATTTAAATTTTAAAGAGATAATTGCAGGTGTAAATAAAACGTGCGGAAAGCGAGTCGGGTGTCGTAATTTTTTTTAAAAAAAAATAAGGGAGATAGGGGGAGCGCCGGATATTGACTGGTCCTGTTAGAATTTCCTGCACACGTTTGACATTTTCTTCGCTGTGTAATTACACTTGGGTGTGGTCTCAAACATACAACTTTAATATTCCATTTTTTTTCTCTCTCTCTCTCCCTATTTCTTCTTCATAAAGATATACCTGCATTTTTTTGTTTTGTTATTCTTTTCTATACTATTACGTGTACTACGTAGAGATATTTTTTTTTTCTTGATGTCGGTGGATTTGAATTTCATATCCACTCGTATATTTGGAGAAGCTGTAGACAAATTGACAGGCAAAATAAACACCGCGCCCCTACTCCAATCTCCCTGCATCTCCCCCCGTACCATCCCTCTCAACGTCGGTTGGAGACTCGAAACCAATCCGAGCGCAACGGCGCCTTAAGCCTCAACCATCGACACTTGATTAATCTTTTTTAGATATTAAAAAAAAAAAAACGAGCTTGAAATTTCTGTACACACACGAATTACGAATAAGCAAAGAAAAGCTTTATAAAAAAATTTTAATCCGATTATTAGAATTTTTTTCTATCAATAAAGAAACTTCGATTTTACTAGTTCTTTTAAAAACAAAAAAAAAATATTGTGCGGTAAACTTTGAAGATAATTAATAAACTAAAATAAATTTAACGTACAAAATGTATGCATTTTTTTCTCCTTTTATTATTATTATTTTTTTAAATGAGATTTAGCAAGGATTAAAATGACCATCAATTCAATTAATGATAAGTTGAAAACGAATTCTGTTGCATTTAATTAAATTGAAGTTTTGATTACGCAAAAAATTTTCAAAAGAAATAAAATTCTGGAGATAAAAAGAACAGTGAAATGAAAGTCCAGGTGTCTGATATTAATGACATTGGTCGGAGGAAATCCGGTTGATTAAGCTGGTTGTTATACTGTCAAATGGGCGATAATAGTTAGTTGTTTTTGTAATGGTTGACGAGTGGTTAAAGCCGCTCTTTTTTCTCTCTCTCTCTCTCTCTCTGCGTAATTAAACACGAAGCGCGTTTAGCTGTTCATTCCAACTTACAGCTTTTTAATTGCTTTAAGCTGCTGGCAACGTTGATTACTTTTAGTTAAAAGTGCCAAAACACTCGTCGCGAAGTAAGGGAAGTACAGTGGGAGTGATGGAATTAAAAGGGAGAAAATTAACTTTTAAGTTTATTAGATAATCGTAAATTTTGCAAGCGAGGCTTTAGGTGACGTCGCTAATGAGTTTTCTTTTTCTAATATTAACGATTGTTTTACTATTAGCAGCGTAAATATTGCACGTAGATTTAATTAACGACGATGCTTAAGGTTACATTGCTCATTTTTAAATTAATGACTTTAATTTTAAAGATTATTACGAAAACTTTTTTTTTCTTTCTACGGTTAAGTTTTGTTTTTAAAGTCACTCGCTAATTTAATTGAATTTCGCTTAGTAACAAAAAATAGGAGGCGGGGTTTTAAAAAAAAGCTCTTTTATTAATTAAAAAAAATTATTTTTTTTTCTTGTTTACGTTTTTGATCATTTCGCTAATTTATAATACAGATAAATTAAGTAAAGTGTTTCGAGTTAAACGAAATATTATGTTGATGAGGTATTTTCAAATGTAAACTTAAAAAGAGTTTAATTTTATTAATTACCTACTTAAACTAAGTTTTAATTTTGTTAATGACGCACGTAAACCGAGTTTTAATTATATTAATGGTACGTTGTATTTAATAATAATAATTAATTAAAATTATCGGGAAGTTTATTTTAATAATTTCCCATTTGGACTGAGCTACGGTAAATTTAGGCTATTTGACTCGAGCTTAATTTAGTTTAAAAACTTGCACATTTAAACGAGGTTTAATTTTTTTAATTTGAAACTCAAACTGAATAATAAATAGCATTATGTCAGTTTGGTTATTAAAAATTCAATAACTGCACTTTTTATACGTTTAATCAGAAAATTTAAATTTAGCCTGCACTCAGAATTATAGCAGTAAAAGGTATTTTTTTTATTTTAACATCTTTGATTTTGAACGTCAAATTTTTCATCGTTAAATTGTAAAAAAAAATAATGTTCGCCTTTTTTTGAATTTGATGGTGTTATGAGGTGGTTTTTCCTATCTAGAGATTCGCTCAAGTGCTATAAATTTTCTTCAAAACTTTGATATATCTAATTTTCCTCTCTCCCTTGTTGTTATTGGAGTTTGAAGGCGAATAAGCGAATTTAACGGGCGAGACGCGACGGGCCCTCCTAATTAAAACAAATGGTCAAAACCTTTCAGAGCTTTTTTTCTTCTTCTTCTTTTTTTTTTTTTTTTTGATGGATTGAAAAATGAGAATGGCAGTCTTTAGTTATCAATCAGAGACGCATTTATGGAAAGTGGTTTCGACATGAATCACAAGGACGGTTTCCCGCTATGTTCTATAGCTATCTCCACCCCTCCTTTATCTTTCTCCCTTTTATTTTCGGGATTTTTTTTTTTTTTATATAATATTGATTTTGATTTCTCCATTTTTCACAATTTTTGATTCTCGTTTTCTGGTTCTATCTCGCTCTTCCATTTCCAGCACTTTTATTCTCTGAGGAAAGATAAAAAGAGTTCCTATAATTTTGACTTTTTTTTTTTTCTGGACATTTTAACGGTTATTGTCTCCTTCGTAATTGCTGGCACTCAACTTGTTATTATTAATTTGTGGCACTTTGCATTCTCAACTTCCGGAAGAAAGCGCTGAGCTTGTTCATTTTTTTTTCTAAGCTTTCAATAGATAAAAAAGACTTTTGTATAGTTAAGGGAACAAAGTGCTTTCGAGTAGGAAAAGTGTGACGTGAAGGACCAATTTCTGTCAATTTATTCAAACTTAATCCGAAGAATGCTGCTTACGCTTAGACTCAACAGCTGACGAGACGTCACTTTACCTGAGAGATTACGCGCTATTTTTGAGGGACGCGAGAACCTAAGCCGGCGTTTAATGGCTTACTTACGAGTTTACCTTCTGATTTTATGATTTATTGTTTTTGGTTTGCAATATTTTTCTGCATTATTGGGAATTATGGAGTAAAATACACGGTGTGACACCAAAGAAATGACACTGTTTTAATACCAATCTTGCATTTACTTCGAAGGTTCAAATTAGTGCTAGCTCCTTCAAAATATTGTAGTTCTGGAACCAGGAAATGTAAACAATGTTCAGCTGACCGGTTAGCATTATTTCTCAATGTTGGCTATGGTGACAAAAAACGGCAAGATTTTTTGAGTTTTTGAGTCAAAAAGACTTCTATAATGGGCCCAAAACTTTCCAGATTTTAGATTTGGGGTATCGTTTTGTTACCTCAAAACTTGAAAGATGGCTCTGGCAGTGCGCTAAAATAAAATAACTTGTTGCATTTCAACTGACTCGATTATCATCTTAAAACTTCTTCAAACGACAGACTTGAGATAATACATCTGGTAAAAATAAATAATAACAAACAAAAAAAAATCTTGATTATATTGAGGTCGTTTAGTTAAAAAATTTTACCGGTATTTTTAAATATTCGAAATTTTAATTGCCCTCAATTTTAAATTTGGTAGAAACAAGTAAATCGGCGTTTTTTCACAAAGGATTAACAAATTTAATTTTTTTTTTTAAATAACAAAAATTATCATAAATATTCACACGATGTAATTATTTTTGGAATCGTAAGTGGAATTGATTAATATTTTTTTTTTTGTTTCGGTGCGTGACGTAGTTGGTATCGTAAGGAGGTTAATTAGCTGTAGCCTCGTTTTGTCGCGTAAAACACGGAATATGTAATTATTATCGAAAACGGTCGTTAGCAATCAATTTAATTCATAGTTGTGCCATGTTGTTAGCCGTCAACAATAATCAGCCATTGTCTGTCTAATCCTAGTAACAAAAAAAAAAAAAAAAGGAAAAGAAGAAAAAATGACGTCTTCAAATGTGAGTAGTTCTTTGAACAACAACAATACGAGCGAGTGGAAGCTCCGCCATCCCTATATTCGCCGTAGATAATTATTCGCTGGTTGGCGCATGGCGGCATTTTCCACGCCCAACATCACTTTTATCATCATTCTAACTCTTTTATATTCCGCTTCTTTCTCCATCATCTCTCTCGTTTCGTCGTTGATGGCGATGTGTACACGCATTGTTTTCACTTGCCGAATGGATATACTGTACAGTACTGAATGTGTGCAGGGAGAACAGAACGGGAATAATAATAATAATAATTGTTGTAGCTGCTATTGTTTAGAAGCCAAGAGCGGGAGGGGAGAAAATAATGGAGATGGTTGTTGAAGAATGAATTCCTCGCACACTTCTTTATTATAATATTTTCGAGAGACGAGATTCAAATTTTGCCGCCTCAAAATTTAAAAACTTAACTTCTAATTTTGAATTTTTTTGGAATTCTGTTTTTAACTGTAAGAACTAATTCTTAATTGTCGGAACTTGGTTTAAAATGTAGGAACTTGGTTTAAAATGTAGGAACTTGGTTTTAAATGTAGGAACTTGGTTTTAAATGTAGGAACGTGGTTTTGAATGTAGGAACTTGGTTTTAAATGTAGGAACTTGGTTTTAAATGTAGGAACTTGGTTTTAAATATAAGAATTTGGTTTTAAATGTAGGAACTTGGTTTTAAATGTAGAAACTTGGTTTTAAATGTAGAAACTTGGTTTTAAATGTAGAAACTTGGTTTTAAATGTAGAAACTTGGTTTTAAATATAGGAATTTGGTTTTAAATGTAGGAACTTGGTTTTAAATGTAGGAACTTATTTTTCATTCCATTAGGCCGATTCGTTGACCGATGCGCTCACTCGTCTAGATCTTTCCATGTGAGCGGCTCATCTTTACTCACTTTCTCACTGTTCTTCGTTGATCGCTTGTGGTCGCAGTGGTTGCGCGTGCGTCTAATTAAGTCTCGGACTTTAAACCAGCGTAATAACATGTCCTATCCTTTCTCTCATTTATACACGTCGTTATCCATCGTTTTCTTATTAACGTTTCTCGGCCTACAAATGCTAAGTTGCTGGGAGGGGAGTGAGAAGGGGTGTCTCGCATAATAACAACCATCATGTCTTTTTCGCTTCTTCATATCATGCGAATTCGCATTCCTCATCCTTTCTCTCTCGGTGGCTTCTTTTTTTTTTTTTTTTTTTTTTTAAAATTTTTACGGTTTTTTAGCCGACGGTGCGTTCGGTGTTGTCGTCAAATTTTGTTTGATTATTTTTACTTTGAAATGTTTACCGACGTCGAATTTGACGGCGCGGCGTGAATATTAAGACATTTATATTAAGAAATGACGCGCGGCTTTTCACGCACGTTGTTCGCAGCCAGGCGAAAATTATTGGCAACTTTTCTCCGAAAGGAAATTATCATAAATTAGTTTTTATTTTTATTTTTTTTAGTAGTAGTAATTTCAATGAAGGCGGTAATGCAAATATTAAGCGTGTGCTCAATTGAATTTTTCAACAACAAATTTCAAGAGATAAAATTGAATTTATTTTAAGTGATTTAGTCTCGTTTATGGTGTTTTTATTAGTTATCACAGTTTACTAGTATGAAAAAACTACTTTTAACAATGAAATTAATTTACACTGCCGTATTATATTTACGAAGAAATGTAAATGCTCTACCGTGCATTTTTAAAGTTGGATTGGTATAAAACTTTCGGTAACTACATGATTTAAATCGCAGTTCATTGACATTTTTTTTATTATTATTATTACGAGTATAATTTTATTTCAGGCATGCGTGCATTTACAGATGACTGCATTTACGCTTTGATACGCTTAAATTTAATTTGCGCCAAATAATAATATGCCCGCGAATTGATTTTTGATTCCAATTTTTCCTGCGTTTGCCGATGTAAATTCAATTTGCGCGATTGTTTATGATGTTTCGATTGGTTTTACACATTACGGAATTTTGACTCAATTTTGCTCTGGAATTATTGTTTTCTTTCACATCAAAATCTCACGCAAATGTGTGCGAAAAAAAAATACTTTTAATTAATTGGAATTTTTGTTTTGAAATTTTTTTAAGTATTTTCGAGTTTGTTGACTTTTTTTTTGTTTTGTTTTTACAAACAAGTTTGCCAATTTTTTTTTTTTTTTATTTTATATTATAAACTTCTTTTTTCAAAATGTTTTTTTCTTTTATGCGCGTATTGAGAATCAATTATACTGGTTTCCCGATTCGCTGATGAAACTTTTGAGTGAGATACGGTTAAAAATTCAATACTTTGAGCATTAGATTTTTTTTTAAAATAAGAATATCCGTCAATATGTTGTACGCGATACACTCCGAATATTTTATCAAAAATCTGTTATTTTCTATTTTCTTATCTCGTTCGTATAACGTCTAACATTAGATACGATCTCGCTATCTCTTTCAATTAAATTACAGTTTCTGTTTTCAATAGTCTGCAGTTTTCTTTCTATTACTTATTTTTTTATCCTTAGAAAATTGCGCATCTAAACCACTGTATATAGTATGTTTTTTCTCTTTCTACATAATAGTCGAGGTTTTTTTTTTTTTCTTTTTTTTTATTCGGTTTGATTGCATCCCAACATCTGCGTTTCCTGTTTTTTCTTATTGAAAATCTTAATTAGTTTACCCCACCAAATTTTTGTTTGGTAATTGTTTTTATTTTCTTATTTCGAACTATATAAATTAATTGAAACGACTTGTTCGACGGAAGTCAATTTTGCCGCCAATGTGGAAGCGTTTTCTTGACGCTTTCGCTACGACGGATGCGGTTTTTTTTTCTTCTTTTTATTTTATGTACAACTTATCAAATTGAGAAAGTCGGAGGAAGACGAAGAGAAATGGAGAAAAAAGAAAAATTGCTTAGTCTAAATATTTCGCCCGATTTGATGAGAAGTCGATCGTATAATAGTCATTATAGCGAATGAAAAAAAAAAATGAAATAGTTTGGTAAAAACAAAAGAGAAGAAGAAAATCATTTTTGGAATAGTCGAATTCGATAGATTTCGAAGTTTATATTTCTAACCAAATTGCTTTTTTTTTTTTGGTTTGGTTTAAGAGAAAGAGAGTTGGGGGGGGGGGGTAACATTTTTGATGGAGATTACTACAAGTAAGAGTGTGGGAGAATGAAGAAATATAGGTTTTCCATTCGATGATTTATTATCTTCGTCGAGATCTACGATTACAATTTCTTTTTTTTTTTCGATTGAAATTGTTTTTGGCAATTGTTTCTCAGCGAAAAAAATGTTTAACCATCTGATCGAAATTGACGCTAAAATCACATTGTTTTTGCTATGATTTATTATTTATTTCTAAAGAAAGATTTTTTTTCTATATAAAAAAAGTAAAAACTTTTATGTCAAATTTTAATTTATACGAGTATCTACAGGTACTTAAAAAAAATAAAATAATTTAATGCAAAGTTTTATTATTTTTACGTCACACCATGTACAGCAGAATAATCGAAGGTGTAACGCGTTTAGAATAATAATTATTGAGTTTTTTTTTTCTGCGGTGGCTTTAATTGGTATTTCAATTAATTATTATTATTATGCGTTGCTATAATTACGTAGCCAGAGCGAAATATATATTTTTTTGAGTGCGCATGTAATAATAATACCGTAATTGTTGCACTTTTGACCTACATGTATTTCACTTGGCGCATTTAATTAATTTATTTTAAGTGAATAACAATGTTTTCTGCATAAATCGAACCTGCATTTTGTCCAAATAATCAATTTTATCTATGTTTTCTGTTATTATAATTATTATTATTGCGTTTTGAGAACGTGTTAATTGTAAATTCATGTTTTTAATTAATATTCTGTTATTTCTATTTGCAGGTGTTTATCGCTTTGACCTGTCTACTATTCAACGGTGAGTTTGAAAATTGGTTTATATATTATATTTATTTTTTTTTAGTTTTAAATACACGCATTATTTTGATAATTAAAAATTAAGAGAGCGAAACTAATTATGAGCAAAGCAATGAATGCATTATTTTTAAATTAATATTGACGTATTCCGTCAACTTCGCGACGAATTATTTTTTTTAACTAGTTTACGAACGTTATTTTCAGAGGCATGTCCTATTATTTATTTTAAAAAAATATTGCAGCTTTTGCTTGTTTTATTTACAACAAGAACTTTTCCATCTGGTTTTTTTTTTTAGGTTATTTAATAATTTAACATTCAAGTAGATCAACTTCAGATAATATTAATTTGAAACTTTTCTAAGTAATAATTGTACAGTATAGTAAAGAATATTAAAAAGTTTATTTAATTAGAAATTAAGAGTAAACAAGTACGCCAGACAGAATGTCAATTTCTGCAACGAAAAATAATAATTATTAGTTAAGAAGTAAATATTTTATAGGGATGTTGCCACAAATAAATTTCATGTCGCAATTATTAGATCTGTCCTTGTTCAACAATAATAATTATTAATGTCTGTAAAATTGCAGACTTTAATAAACAAATAATTGCTTAACATTAAAAAAAATAGTTATTCCACTTTAATCCAACCACTTTCAAGTAAATTGTAGTTAAAATGTATTCGATTTTGGAGCTTAGACTTTGCGTTTTTTGATAGCCTTTTAAATACATATAAGTTCAAAGGTTAAATGTAGGAAATTCAATTTATTTCTTAAATTTATTTTGATACGTGAGCCTTTGCGAGCCTCTGCTTCATACAAATGACATTTTTACATGCAAATTTTTTTCATTTGCGCGTTGAAACATGAAAAATAAATGGGCCGATCAAATTTAATGAACCATTAAGTTAAAAAAAAAATTATCTCTTAAAACGAGGTTTTTTTTAGTTTACCAAAACTAGCCAAAATGTACTTGTGTACAATTTTAGAAATCTGCAAGCTACGAAATTTAAGTTTGATTTCTCCAAACTTACGTTAAGAAAAGCAACAATGTGAATGTGGTGGAAGGCATTATCCAGGGGTTGCTTGTTGCTTCGGCGCTATGCGGGGCAGCGTGACATGGGAGAAACGCCATCACCCAACGCCAACTTTTCTCTCTCGGCAAATAGACTCATGCATCTGATGATTGACTGCAATCGATCGAATGATTTGTTTTTATTTAAGGTGGGAGTAAAAGTGCGGGAAACAGAAACATTTTCTTCATCTTTTCAAGATATAATATTATTTTTATTAAATTAGATGGTGAAGGGATAAATATGAGCTCATAACTATAACATCATTCTATTCTGTTTTTCTTTTCTCTCTTCCTGTTTTTCTTTTACCCTTCTTTCTCCTCATTCCCCTAGCACCTCTTTGGCGTCTCCCTAACGTGTCAGTCCTACTGTCAATAAAAGCTAAGCTAAAATGGGAATGATGTGGATGCACGTGTATCGTGCGCGTGCGCTGTTAAGAGAGCGAGAGAGACTTATATGATTAGTTGCAGGACTAAGGATTTTGCTAGCGGATTCTATCCCCACCCAAATTTTGATTGTTATTGTAGGCTTTAAACGTGGAATTTATTCTGACATTAATGTACGAACCTGGTGTGTTTATATTTTATATATGAATTTTTTTTTTTTTGGGATGTTTGGAAAGGTTTTTAAACGGGGGTTGAATGGGTGGGTATCATGTTTTCTAAAAAAAAAAAAAGGTTTATTTCTCTTGTTATGGTTGGCACTTGATCTTTTTGTTTTGGGTAATCAAATGGAACGAAGAAAAGTTTATTTTCAACATAAGGAATAACAAATTAATTTTTTTCTATGATTTTCATTACGTCTTAGAAACCATGTTTTTGCTTAAAGTTTATAAAATTATGTAGTTTTTAATACTGCAGTAATTGTTTTTGCTATGTCAACTGCCAGTTCCCGGTACCTATCATGTTTTCAGTCGGGAGATTTCAAAATAAAATTATTGTCATTCTGTTCTTAGGAGAATCTACAGTACTGTAATAGTTTGTGAAGTGATAGTTTTACGATAGCTTTTATGTTGTTGTATTATGACATAAATCGAAGAAAACGTATGTGTGGTTTGGACTATTATGAAAAATGATTGGATCGTTATTAGCCGGACCGCTCCAATTGACGCCAATGCAAATATTGCGGAAATAGATTTGATTATTTGCATTTCCGTTTTGTGTTTACGACTATTTCGATCGTAAACAAAACAATGGAAGCAATTTTCCCAGAGTTTCATTACGTTTTTCGCTCAATTCTTTCTTTTTTCTTTTATTTCTGTTTTGTGTTGATTCACTTTTAACCGTCGTGTTTTCGTTTTATTTTTTCTCCCTTTCCTTTCGGCGATTTATTTCCACATTCTTCGCTTTTAGTATCGTTAAATATGTCACTCTTTAAAAGCTCCTCCGGCTTATTTTTATTTTATTTTTTTTTTATGTTAATTTTTATGAAGCTAAAACAGCCTGTTATATCATAAATTCATTTTCAACGTGCTATTTACTTTAATTAGGTTTTTTTTTCTCTTTTTTGGTATTATTATTTATTTTCCGACAAACATATTTTTGAAAGACTTGGTTTTACGGAGATTTAATCTGAATTTACAACCGAGAACAAAAGGTTTCCAGACGAATATATTAAAAAATGAGGTGATTATTATTTTTATTAGCGATGTACTTGTACAGTACGTGCAATACTGTAGAAACGAGTAACGGTAAAACAAATAAATTTGGCGAATTGGCTTTTTTTTTTTTCTTTTAATTTGCATTGTTTTCATTGTAAACCCTAGTCATTTATTTAGTCTGCTAAACATTGTTGACGGAGGTTGGAGAAGATTACACGTACAAAATTAAAAGTATTTTTGAATGCGGATTATTTACTGCTTTTGATTATTGTAAAAATGTACAATACAAAAGTTTCGAGACATTTTTGATTATTATTCTACACAACGTACGTGCTCATTTTTTTTTTTTTTTTTTTAAATAAAATTTTTGTTTTGTACAACGGAAAATACAAAGATTTTTGAAAACTGTCTGACAACATGGCTTTCTAATTTAAAATTAGGAGCTTAGGAGGGAATTAATTTTAAAATATTTGCGCGTGCAGGAAAACGCGTGTGCCATATTGCCATTCAAATAAGCTTGTTTTTAAGTTTGAAAATATTATCGTAATTATAATGCAATTTTGAATGGTGTTTAGTCTGTATTCGGATCATTTGTGCATACAATTCTTTTTTTTTTTATGTTTTAGAATAATAATTATTTTTCAACAATATTAATTATAAATTTTCTATGTTATTATTTGGTATACGTAGGAAGAATTACGTTTCTGAATCGTAATGGATTACATTGAAGCGCTATAATATGCGTATCATTATAATCTTTCTTAGAATCTTGTATTTTTTTTTTTTTTTTTGTAAGATGCTTTTCTATTATTATTATAGAATAGATCAATATTTTTTTTCTCTCTGCTTTTACAAGTGTTTGCATAGCTGCGTGACGTTATTTTGAATAAAAGTGTAGCTAAATTGGATGTGACTTTGAGTCACGCGTGTTTTTTTTTTTTTTTTTATTGGAAAATGTTCGTAGTGGGATGATGGAATTTCTATGTGTGATTAAACCATTTTTTTATTTGGAAGTATTTTTTTTTCCCCCTTCCCCCCCCCCCCCCCCTCCCTCCCTTCTATCTCTCATCGTTAATGATTTTTTCTTTTGATCAATACAAATTTTTTTTTTCTATTTGCCCCTTTTTTTCTTCCTATTTCATAATCTGATTTGAAGAGAGAAGAAGGGGGGACCACCGACGTCGAAATTAGTTTTCAACGATGTCACTCGGTGGCCACGGGCTACTTTCATCTACGCACGGTGTATCATCGCATTTCACCTTTTTTTTATTATTTATCTCTCCAATTTTTTTTTTTTTTTTTTGAGAAATAAAGAAAAGGAATCGTTATTCATCCTCAAAACATAGCGGAAAAATTCGGCGGCATTTATCGGCTTTACGTATTTTATGCGCATGTGCGGATTTTACATGCAAATCGATTAGTTTTTTTCTTTGCTTGAGCTTTGGGTTTTCTGCGCTGCATATTTCTCGTTGTCTCTCACTCACTCACTCATATCTAAGTGAGAGAGAATCGATTCGTGATCGGATTACAACGCTTCAGTTGGTTCGACTTTTGTAAAAAGCGTCGAAGCTTTAACAAAAGATCGGGGCTTTTGCGGTGTCGAAGGTGATGGGGAATTTCACTTTGAGGTCTTATGTTACATTCACGATTACGTATGTTTTAGCAATTGGAATAACTTATTTTACAGCCGTTCACTTTTTTTTTTTCTTTTTTCTGTTGGTGTATTATATTTTGTCTTATTGCTCTTGTTTTTATCGCTTCGATCGGTCGTGTTTTTCGGGTGGAGACCGGTCATTTATTTATTGGAGGTGTTTTCAAGGTTGTATACAAATTGTTTTTGCACTTTTACACCTGGATGTTGTTTTTTGTACATGTACAAGATAGAGGGTGACATCTCAACTTGGTAAAGGAACGTATAAAAAAAAACTATATTGCGGTGCATTTGTATTGATAATTTAAATTTTAAAATTTACTTTAATGAATCTAGGAATGCAATAGAACGGGGAATCCTCGCGCAAATCGAGGTTTTACTGCGTTTTCTAATATCCGATTTGACGAATTTTTTTTTTTTTTTTTTTTTGTTATTTTTTCTCTTTTGTATTTTTTTGAAAGATTTGCTGTTTTGATAAGTAAAATAACTTGCTCGCTCGTTGTTGTTTTTTATTGTCTGAATTGAGTGCGACTAATTGGGGGATTAACGACTTCATTGTAATTCCTCTTGGTTTGACAACCTTCCGAACATGAGGAATAAAATTGCGTTTTTTTCTTCTTCTTGAATATAAAAAATATATAAGCAAGTGTGCGGAGGTCGTAAATGTTGAGTGACGTTGACGCGACAATTGTTTTCGAAAATCTTGGAAGAATACAAAGTATTTTTTTTTTTATTATTGTTTTTTATTATAATATTTCAATCGTGGAAATTGGTGTGCGCATGCGCTTTTGTAAGACAGATTATAAAATTGTTTTTCTTTTTCCCCATCCGAAAAATTTCCCTGTCTTCTTTTTCCTTTCCCCTTTCGCTTAGTTTTGTTTGGGTCCCGGTTTCTCTCTCCCTCTTCGTTATTTTCACTTACCTATCTTGACGTAATTACATTTCGACTGGTAAACGGATTAGTCAGCCGATTGGACTGATCTCCTCAAACAACCAATTGGGAATTGATGGGAATAGGTGCCGCGCGCGCGGGAGGAACGGACAGGATTCAATGCGAAACACAAAGAAAATAATGGAAGGGATTTTGTTGATTTTTTTTCTTTTTCTTCCTGTATTCCTCTCCCATTTGTTGATTTTAAAAAAAAAAAAAAATCTCGTACAAAGTCTTAAAATTTAATTACAGCAGACTTTCCGAAATGTAAAAGATAACGGCGCGGTACTGCCTCGTCAAAATTAGTGATACTTAGCTGAGCGCTAATTTGACTAAAAGATTAACTTATGGGAACCAGGGGAAGGAGGGAAAAAGCAAAATGAAATACGAGACCGTATGTGATGGATTTTCAATGATGAATCATCTGTTGAATGGAATTTCTATTTAAACCAAAAACTAAAGGAACCATTATATTTTTTAAATGCCATTGTTAGGTTTTTTTTTATATTATTTGAAGCTATAAAAGACTGAAAAAATAAATTTCCATCTTTCATAAATGTGTCATTTATGTGAGTTTAAGCTTATAACTTATTTTCAGCATAATAATAAATTAAGTGCTTTAAAAATAGTTATTTTAAAGTTATAAAAATATTATACTCTCGAAAGGATTAAATGTTTATCCTTTGGAGATGTTTACGTAAGTACAAGTCAAGTGTAAAATTAAAAAACGAACTATTGAAAGCTACAATTTATAATTCTAATCTGATAATAAAAAGTTGGAGTGTTAAAAACATATTTTGTTTATAAGATAAAAAAAAAACCCCAGCATCTAAGTTATAAGTTTCATCCGATTAATAACTCGTACTCTAGTTACTAGTTCCCTATTTTATTTGATTAACGAGCGCGACTGTTTTACGAGGTAATAAATAGTTTCGGCCAATAATATTGTTTCGGTGTTGATCCGAAAAATATGTTTTGGTCATTCGTCTTGATCGTTTAAGTGCGCGGAGTGAAGCGACCGGTGAATCGGCTCGAAGATTCATCCTTATTAAATGATATTCTCAACCTTGTTGTCAGATTTGTATAGTTTGGGGAAAGAGAAAAAAGTCGACGAAAAACAATGAGAGAGAGGGAAAAAATGAATGAGCAAAAAAGAGAAGAATAAAGGAACGAAAGAAAAAAAACGGACTAGAAACACGATCGTTTAGGCTTTTATTAATCAGATAAAATATTTTTATGTCGTGTTTTACGATGGCTAAAACTGCATCTGAACCTTGTTTATCGCGACACGTTGTCAAGAATTGCGCGCCATTATATTCCATGTACATTTTTTTTTTTTTTTATTAGTTCTTGTTTTTATAGTGGCACTTGTTTGTTCTCGTTGCATTTGATTTGGCGGCAGATGGAAACGACCTCTAGCGACGCAGATGTTCTTCTTAACTCAGGCACAAGGAGTGCATCTGATGGAGTCGGAACGAGACCGGCCTAAACTTTATTATTTTTTTTTTTTCTTTTTCGCCCTTTTTTTCTTCGGATATATCGACAGATAAACGCGGGGCTTTGAATATTTTAACGGGAAGTCAACGCTTCCACTCCAACCTCCAAAATCCTTTTAAAATAGTGCAGTCTAGGACCCTCAAAAGTGATAAAATTTTGGTATCAAACTGTATAAGATGTTAAAAATAATGGAAAATCATTATGTTTGCTGTGAAATGGGCTTTATTATTGTTGTAAATAATTTTTAATCTGTTTTTTTTCTTTGTTTTTGGAGATGTTAACGATAATGGTAATAGTCCAAATCTAAAATGATGATGAAAAATGCTTATTCCAAATTCGCATTAGTTTAGT
This sequence comes from Polydesmus complanatus, assembly GCA_034692225.1. Classification (NCBI taxonomy): domain Eukaryota; kingdom Metazoa; phylum Arthropoda; class Diplopoda; order Polydesmida; family Polydesmidae; genus Polydesmus; species Polydesmus complanatus. Next base: position 55,546 of record JAQGAZ010000222.1, on the reverse strand, counting down.
TTTAATTTCTTAAATGGAAAAATGTGTATCAAAAACTCATTCGCCAAAAGCCACATTAATAATTATGTTAATGTGGCTCATTACGAAAAAAAGTATTTTTAACTATTAAAACTTTTCTTAATTGCTAAAAGTTGGTGCAGTATTACGCTTTTCATATTTTAATAATTTATTTGTTTACGTGTATTTAGAAACAGCCTACGCATTTTGAAATGATAAGGCTTTTGCGCGTAGGATTTTATATTCCGGCTACGATAGTAAAAATAAATATTTATTAATTAGATAATAATGATTTTTCAAATTTACTTTTTAGACAATTTCGTGCATATAATAAAATATGCTCGGAAAAATTTTACATTACGATAACAATTCCTAATTATTATTTTTTTTGGGGGGGTTGTAGTTCTTTGACAAATTGTTGGAAATCACGCTATCATTTTTGTCTGAAACTAGAATTTTGAAACAATTTTGTATTCCAGTAGCGACGCATAGCTAACGAAGGAGTTTGGAAAGCGTTATTACGCTTCCGTAACAGGCGATAAACAAGACTTATCAAACTGTTTTCTTATATTTTAACCATTTTGTTGTCGCCGAACTTACTCTTTATTATAAGTTATCCGCGATTTCTTCATCGTTTCTTGTTGTTGTTCCTACTAAAAGTTGCGCGCGTTTTGGAATTGAGAACGGTTGGAAACGGCGTTACATTCGGCAATATCGTAAATTAAACTTTGCTTTGCTTTTGACTGTATCGATTTTAGGCCATCGATTATTACGCGCGCGAGTACTACCACTACTCATGCACTACAGCAGTGTTGGTGGTGGTGGTAGTACAACTGCAGTAATTTTCCCCTCTCCACTCCCTTCATTTTCCTTTTATTTTGTTTTCTCTGCTGCCAGTGTTTTGATAGCAAAGGTTTCTTTATTGATAATACCGAGCTTTTTCCTTTGCTATTGTTTTTCTTGCGCTCTCTTCTTCGTCTTTGTCTGTCTACTTCTTTTGCACTTTCTATTTCTCTTCTACACTCTTTATTTTTCTTTTCTTTTACCGAGGTTTCGCCGTTTTCTTAAATGCGTACACATTGATTCTTTTTTTTTCTTACGTCTCTCTCATCCGACACGTTTAGAAGTTATATAACCTCGGCTGGACTGTAGCCGGACTTTTATATACTGTACTCTCATTCGTCTGACTGTTTGGGTACCTTTTATAGAAGATAGTGTGTATGCGCGAAAGGGAAAGAGATCGAGATTCTATCAGGTTTTATAGAAGAAAGTGGGGTTGGGTGAGTGGTAGCGACTCGAATCAATCCGTTAGAGTGACGTAAAACTTCTTCTCTGATTCGATTATCTCTCTTACACTCACACTCCCGATTTATCTATGGGGATTTTTTTTTTCTTCTTCTTCTTCTTGTTTTTACCGGCGATATTTTTGGTCCAAGAACTTTTTTTTTTCTTCTTCTTCTTTTCCTTAATTCAATGATTACCCCCGACAGCTATACTTTCGATTTCTTATTTCATTTGCGATGGAGTTGATTTATTTTTTTTTGTGGAAATGGAGAAGTAAAATAAAGTTAGTTAAACTCGGTTGTAAGAAATAATTGATTGAACTACTATCGTGCGGCGGGTAGGCTACACTTAAGAACTTTTGATTAATTTAATAGAATTTTGTAAAATTTTTGTGTCTTGGTTAAAAAGTTTGTAGTAGTGAAAAAAGAATCAATAAGGAAAAAAGTACACGATTGAAATGTGACGATTTAGTTTTGATAATTTTTATAATAATTATTGCTTTCAAATTTACCAAATCAAGTTTGAAATCCGCTATTTTGGATACTGCTGAATATCTTTAAGAAACAATAATTTCCTGGCGTAAACTATCTTTTAGATATATAAAAATATTATCTTTTGAAAATATTAGATGCGCGTAGGAAATTAACTTTTCGAGTTTATTGATTCTGTAATAATTTACCTTCACATTGCTTCGGCGTATTTATTTGTGGATGATTAAATACCGTGATTTCCTTTTGAAATTGCTAGAAAATGTACGGAACAGAAATTGATTAAGTGGAGGGAAAAAATGTTTTTTTGATTTGGGCAAATTCTTGATTTTAAATAAATTCGATGGGTTTAATATTACGTGGAAAGCAACAACAAAAAAATAAAGGAGAGGGGGATGGGGGTGGATGATTCCGATCTCGTAATCGAGAGGGATATGTTGGGGAAAGATGAGGAGGGGGGCAAGAGAAAGGGAGTATTTGTGGGAGGAAGTAATTATAGAATTGAGTGAAAATAATTTTGATAGCGAAAATGTTGACGATGATGAATAGCGACCTCATTATTTGATACGAATTGTAAAGTTGTTTATGGAAAACGAGCGCGAGTAAAATTAGTTCCAGTTGATCAGTGAGTGGAGTGTGAATTGCGTCGAGTGAGTGAATGCGTAAGAGTGAGTCAACTGACGTACACACACACACACACACAAACAATCTACAAGTAAGTCTGGTACAATTTGCATAGATATGTAAATTCCTTTCGTGTATATTATATATTTTTTTTTTCTCCCCTGCTACCACACGCACCACTACGTTTTATTGCATTAGATACATTTTTTTAGCGTTATCATTTTTTTTTTTCTTCCTTCCTTCTCCCCTTTTTCCCACCGACATTTTTTTATTTATACATATGTGTGTACAACTTTCAATTATTTTATTTTCTAAACCAATCCTCTGTTGCGTTTTGTGTGTACATTCGGAGTTAACACGGGTTACCACGCTTGATTCATATTTGGCACGCGATAAGCGAATATCCAACAACCGCGTCTCGTTGGATTCCGATCCATAAATATAAAAGTCGAGGGGGCCCCCAACATCATCATCCCGGATAGCCTTCGTGTTCGTCTCTATTAACTATCTAAATTGAAGATCGGAACAAAATGCCAGCCAGGAAGATTCATTATTTCGCAACGTTCCCTACTCTTTTTATTTCACGTGAATGCGGATGCCACTAATCGTAGAAATATGGATGGTCGGTAGTAAACTGGCAAAAATATGTTCGAGGATTAACGCGGTTGTTGAGTCTTTCGGTCGACTCAACTACCGCTGTCTGTGCCCTGTTGTACTTTTAATGACGAAATTAATACGTGGAATGGTCGGAATTGGAGGTGGAGATGAGTGGGTTGGATGTGTACTGTAGTTAAACGATGCTGTTGATGGTCTATGATCCTTCGCTTTTTAATGACTTTGCTTAATTTTCCGTTCAACAAATAAAAATTTACGATTTTTCTCGCTGTTTTTGGGCAAAATTTTGACGCTTAATGGGAAAAATAATTGAAACATTATCTATTTAAAAAAAAAACAAAGCTAGGGAATGATTTAATGAAATGCGAAATCATTAATTTTTTAAGCCAAGATTCCGATCAATGTCGATATAAATTTAACACCGATGAAATTTATGTTGGGAATAGCCAATGATAATCAATTACGTGTAACTGCGCGATTTTATTTATGGTCGAAATATGACTTTTCTCTCTTTACAAACCAATTTTTTGTTGATCGTGTTTTTGTGCGAGAATTTCCCGAGGTTTTTTCTCCATGTTTTGATGCGCGTTTGGTTTGAAAGAAGAGAGAGAAATTGGCAGACAGTTTGGTCGCTCCACGTTACCATTAAATGACGTGAGTGGCGTCATCTGTCACAATGTTTGACGCACAAACGAACAAGTCGGCCGGTCACTTCATTACTTTGTCATTTTTCTTCATAAAATAATATAGTGCGCCCATTGCATTCGGTTCCGAGTTTCGTCATCGGAATTTATTACTGTATTGGGAGAAAATTAGAGGAGGCGATCGGCTTTCCACTTCCGATCCCGACCGTCCCTCATTCACCGTCTTCTTTGAAATTCGAATGTTATTAGAAATTTCTACCGACAATAATAATTACACTTATTTATTTATTACTATTATTTTTTTTTATATAGGGAAATGAGTTCTCGCAACAGAGTTTTCACAACGCCTGTTTGTTGGTTGGCTATTTGTGTTGCCAAGGGTAACACTGATCGATGCATGTGTATCTACATACTGTAGATGACCGCTATTATTACAACGTTCCGTCACGTGTTGTTGCAACCTTTCGATCGGTTTCAAGTGGTGGTGAGAGCTCCCGTTATGAAAGTTATTTAATCGCAAATCAAACAGATCTTATGTTGGGAGGGTTGAGAGAGATGGCTGGAGTAAAGGTGAAGTAATTTATGGAGCAAGAGCGTTGACCTGTGGGCAACACTAGGGGGCATTCTTTTGAATTATTCCAAACCCGGTATTTTAACTGGAATTTCTGATCGATTAACATTTTCCTCCTGTAGGATATGTAAAAAAAAAATTTTTTAAATGTCAGTTATCACGAAGTCTGCGTTAATTTTTGACATATTTTATTTTTGAACGCGCGCATTTTTGCTTTAATGAGATTACGCGAGCATTTTCACGTGTAACTTTTGGAGATAATTAGTTTTTGAGAAGTTTCATTATGTAAGCGTTGAAATTATCGAGGTTATTGTTTTCGGTCACTAGGTGGCTAACTTCACCTTTTGATAATTAAACTTCTGGGATGTGTTACATTTTCTCAAATGTTTGCTTTTAGTTCGGAAGGTTAGACAATTTATAGAAATATCATTCGAAATGCATCTGAATTTAAAAAAGATAATAATTGTAACGGTCACAGAGGGTAAAGGGTTTTGCACGCAGCATACCGTATGCATCGTTAAATGAAACAATTAAATGTGACATACAATGAGTCATTATAAAGATGCAGTTAAACCAGGATAGAACTGGTTTAAATGATACCAAGGATAGGATTTCGTATTTATTTTGGGGTATCAGTTCCTTCAGGTGATCTTAAAATCTATATGTGATTTAGGATTTTGTTCTTATCTTTTCCGGTCAATCAAAGTAATGAGTAAAGCAGTCTCGTTTCCATTCGTGTTGTGCGTTAAGCTTTGGGCTAAAAAAAAATTGAAAGCGGGTGTTCGAATTCGATTCCACAGCTGATTGGAATGGACAATTTGACGAGAGAATGGTGAGCGGTTTGAACGGTGGTTAAAGTCAAACTGCATCGACGTAATAGGTCTGCGGTACGTGCTGTCCGTTCGGGTCTATCGAGGCGAATGAGAAGAGTTGTCTCTGGTCAACAGAGCTGTTTGTTGACAGAATATCTAAACGCATTTTCAGCTGTACACGCATTCCACCGTGTCACGCGTCAGGTGGTGTATGAGAAAGAGAATTGGGGAGTGGGGGTTGAAATAGGATGGAAGCAGGCAGGAGGAGGCGTGCGTTGACCAACAAAATTCCAAGGATTGTCCGAACGATTATCATTCAGCTTCGGTCATCCATCATTCTCGCCGATCGCGTTAGAAGGGACTCGTAGGATCGTGTTCTGGATGCAAACCGAACGCACCGTTTAATGAAATTAAATTTTTCCTCGAACGATGCATCTTCTCCCCACCCCACCTTATAGGCAAGGTGACCCTCGCGTAATTAATTTATACGTGTTTGATGACTTCCGACTTTCAAAAAAAATAGGTTTTAACGAGAAAAATTGTTTATTTTTAGACCTTTTTTTTAAAGGCGGTTATCAATTGCGTGTAAGCGCTTTTATCCTCTTTCTTTCTTTCTTTTTTTAAGGGGTTTTGTTCTTTTTTTATTCATCCTCTTTGTTGTTATTTTTTTGGTTGTTTTTTTAGAGAAGGGGAAATAAAAAAAAAATTTGTTAAGTGCAGTTTGAGATTTACATCGAGTTTTCGTTCGTTTCGTCAAAAAGTCTCACGGAACCGAGGAGTCAACAGATAACGATGAGGGTTTTTTTGTGTGTGTGTTTCGGAAGACTGACACGTAACGTAAACTATACCCAATGACTGCGTGTGTGTGCTTTTAGTTGCCGAACAATTTATTGGTCGTTACAAACACTCGCGGAATCAACTGGAAATTGGATCGGACTACGGCGTTCTCGGTAAACATCGGTTTGGCGTGATGAAACAAATTTTTTGAGGAAAGCTGAATCTTGTCAGAAATAGAGAATGTAAAAAGTTCTTAAATAATAAAAAAAAAAAAATGGATAAAATTTTTTTTTGGGGGGTGGTTTGAATGGGGAGGGGGGGAAGGTGGGAGTGGTGTACGAGGTGGATCGGAGATTGTGTTTTCGAGAGCTGAGGAAAAAGTCGAAGAATAACTCCCTAAATAAACGTTTATTGACGGCTCTTATCTCGAGAACAAGCTTTTTTTTTGTACACAAAGTTCAAAAGCTTCATCTTGAAGTAGAAGTAGACGAAGAAGAAGAAGAAAAAAAAAAGTCCATTAAAGATATGTAGCGATGCATTTTGCGAGTAAAAGTAAAATGTTATTATATTTTTTCTTCTTCTGGTATATACCAGTATTAAAAAAAAAAAAAAAGTGGGCTACGTTTTTTGATATGAAGAAAAATTATTACATGACGTTACATTACATGCTTACGTCTTCTAAGTATCTCTACTCTTTCATTATACTAGTATACGCACTACTACTGTATTGTTGAATTTATGAAGAAGCGAAAAAAGAAAAAACTTATTGCGTAGGAAGCATAGATCATGTCGGGAGCGCGAGGCTTTCTACGTAATTTGTTTTACATGTGATTTGTGCTTTTTAAATTGATTTAGAAGTTGAACGTTAGTTTTTTGAAGGGTTTATGAATTATTTTGTTGATAGCGAAACGTCTATTTAATATTTGATGCCGGGGGGCTTTATTTAAATAAATACAAACGAAATAGGGCTTTATTTATTTATTTACATTAAGGGTTTTTTTTTTGTTTTTCTTGAGATAAGAATGAAGTTTCTAATTGAAATGCGATGATGTAAAGTTTGAAGATTATTATTTATTTTCTAGATGTAGATTGATTTCTTACTTTCGGGGTCACGTGTGTCACGATCTCTCCTTTCGAAGTAATAAATTTGTTTTTAGAATAGTTAAATCGTAGAAATTTTAAAGGTGACCGGTGGTTGTTTGTTTACTAGGTTTTTGTTGTTCCATCCTGATCGACATATTACCTCGTTCATAGGGACAGTTAAAGCAAGTGGTGCGTTTTTTTCTCCGTTTGCTATGTATACTATTAATTAACTCGTACAGTACATAACAATTATTTTGGAATTATATTTCTGGACGATCGGATTAATTATTTAATCTCTGTGAATAATATTTTACTGGTAGAATAATCACAAATTGCATTTAGTGAATATTTTTGTAACGTTTTTGGTGTTAAAATAGTTTTATGTACGTGTCATAATATGTGCCGTTTGTGAGTGTAAACATAATGTATTAGGTCTGCCATATTTGTAAACGTAATCACTCTCCCGTCTATGTGATTAAAACTACGGCGTTGACTGACAGACATTTCGAAGTAGGTAGTCAACGTAGAAGAAACACGAGGTATTTTAAAAATAGAAACTGTTTAGTAAATATAAACGAGCCCTAGTTAGGTTTTCTCTCTTTTTGACGGATCAGTTTGAAGATGGAAAGCTATCTTGGAGGGGTGCGCGTCACTTCGACTTAGTCGAATTTTAGACTCGGGAGTTTTGCGTCTGCTGAACGAGTTGAGATGCCACGTAGAGTTAATGCCATCGTAAGTCACTCGATAATTATGTCGTAAGATTTGAGGAAACTGTGGAAAAGTGACAAGTGGCCGTTTGTTACTGCTTTTGCTAAATAAGGTCATCTTGACACTCGATAATTCTTTTCGAGTTCTCTCCTCAATTTTCGTTTCTATTTAAATATTACGACCGATTTTTCACGGTAGATTGGTGGAGGTTATTTATTTTTTTTTTTTTTTGAAGAGTAAGTGTGATTTTTTTTTTATCGTTTAAATGCTTTCTGGTGTTAGATTTTGTTTGTATAGCATTCGGAGAAACGAGCGAATTATTGTATAACGATACGTCAGCGTTAAAGCGTACGGATTGTGAAATGGAAAACTATGATTATGATGCGATGGATAATGATATCTTTGAAGTATGCGAGCTGAAGAAAATAGCATAATATTAATCTCGCTATTTTCCTAGAAACAAAACCCGGTAAATGAGAGAGCGAGAGGGAGAGAAAGAGCAAACGTTATCGCGTAAATTCTTTCCGGGAATGTGAAAACGTTAGCGCAAATTTTTCCGGTTCGGGGTAGTAGGAGCTTTAATTTGCACTTTCGGTATCACGTTTAAAAAAAATTACGTTTTTTGTACCGAATTTCTTATTTTAAAAAAAATATATAAATAGAAAAAGATTTTGCTCTGAACTTTTATCTTTGCTTTTGTGATCGAGACAAATAATGAGCGGATCAGCGCTGAAGTTGGTTTTGAGAAATCAGATATTTTGATGTTTTTTTTTTTCTTATTGTATTATTTAATCGGTTTTTTTTATATAAAAGCATACCACTGTCATCTGTTTGGAATCTTAATCTTGGAACCAAATGTACAGTATTCTGAATTTAAAAGCTATTTTTAAACGCGATTCACTTATGGTTACTTCTCAATTACAGTATTGTTTGTTTTTTTCTTGAAATTTTGGGCTTGAGTGAAGCTTTCAAATCAAATTTCTGCTAATTTAGGTCGAAAAATATAAATGAAAACAGAAATGAATGCATAAAAACTACTTAAATTTTTTTTTTATTTTAATGCTAAACGGAAGTTGCGAAAAAGCCTTAGATTTCGTTGCTACGATATAGTTTAATTTAAATTTCGTTTTATTCTTATCTCAAAGTGAAGTTTCTAACAAACGAAGAAACAGAAGTAGGAAACGTTTCGACAATACCTTTTTGCTTTATTTGTCTATAAAAATTTGGAACCCAAACAAATATAACCTTAAACCTCAAAACCTCTGCAATGTCAATCAAATTCCAGTTCTTTGCATTTTAAACCGCTAAAAGTCTCGAATATCTTCAATGTAGAACATCAAAAAAGATAAAGAAATTATTTTGTTATAACTTGTCAATCATATTTTTGTAGCTTAGCATTGTTCTTGAACCTAGAGTATCTTCAAGCTTGAGTATCTTGAAAATTAAACCTCAGTAAAAAATTTGAAATTTCATCCAAGTTTTTCGCGCTACGTGTACATAATAACGTTGGTTGTATCGACGTTTTACCCGTTAAGAGTGTAAGTTTTTTACCCCTGCTGAATAAGCGCGTTCGCCAGCATAGAAATTGTATAAAAAAAAAAAAAAAAAGTGTGTTCATTTGAGTTTCGGTTCGCAATTTGTTCCGAACGTCACGTCAACCCGTTGGATTTGAAAAGCCAGTTCCGAATAGCAACACATTAGTCTCGAAGGACCGGCGTTTATTTTATTTTATTTTTTATTTTCTTCCACTTTTCTCCTCGTTTGAAGAGAAGTGCGAAAAGAAGAAGGAAAAAAAAAAGTGGGAGAATTGGTTCAATTTTTTAAAAGTATTGGCGTTCGTCGAAGGCGTTTAAGAATGCGTTATTTGGATTTCCCAACGGATATCGAAATGTGTAAATGTTTTCCTTCTCTCTATCACTCCCTCTTCCCCTTTTTTTTTTTTTTAAGTTGGAGAAGTACCCGAACTCACTGTTGCATTTCAAAGTACTTTTCAAACTACTACTTTGGTTTGTTGCGACAATTGTCCGATCTTTTTCTTTTTTTTCTCTCTCTCTCGTTTTTTCTGGAGCCTGGTTCGGCGTGACCTGAATGCCGGAATGACAACATTTAAGTAGTCGAGGGAGGGAAGGCTTCCATTTTGTCGATTGCAATTCTCAATGTGCAAATCGACGTTTATTTACCCGTCACTTTCTCCCACTCCGTAAGCGACAATGGGAGGAGAGATACTGTATAAGAGAGAAGAAGAACTCTTTTGTCACCTAAAACTCAACTTCGACGAACGAAAATTCAATCATCGTCGACAAAAATATTTGACCGTCTTTTTTTTTTTATTATAATAAATTTAAAAAAAAAAACTTTTGAAATATAAATGCTAATCTAGTAATAAAATTCAGCCAATGATTGACGTGCTTTAGGATTAAATCTAGTTGAGGAAGTATTCCAAATTTAAATTATTTAAATTGATATTCTTTTTTGTGGATTTTCCAAAACCCATTCAGCAAACAGAGCCATGAGAAAAATTACCAATAAATGTTTAACATCATTCTATTCAATGGTTAAAAGGCTAAAATGTCCAATTTGTGCTCCGATGATAATAATAATTATTGTTGAATCTCCGTGTGTGACGAGAGGCTTACTCTAGGAATTTCTCGAATTGATCGACTCAAATAATAATTGTAGGCGGTGCAATTTTTATTTCGTAATAATATTGGGAGGGAAAAGAGGGGTTTTTATGAGGAACACGGCATTCGCAGCTCGATTAATTCAATTAGGTAATGTTTTTTCCATTGTACAACACGTAGCGTACTAATAATTTTCTATCATCGACTTGTGAAAACACGGCGTGTAACACGGTAGAACTAGCGCGCGGGTATTGTTCCGAGTGAGGTGAAATGAGGCATAATTAATTCGGAGATCGAAATTGCGTTCGAGACGGATTAATGGCGGCGACAAATCTTTCGACTAATAGCCGCGTGTCGTGTCATGTCGTCGGTTATGACTGCCAAACTATAGTTTTGATACTTGGTATATCATGTACCGGTTCCTTCTTTCATTACGCCGACGAATTTACGTAAATTTCGATTCATGCTTCGCATTTTTTTTTTTATTGCTTCAACTCAACCGAGATTCTTTAATCAGCTTTTAAGCTCTAATTCCTTCGTTATAAATTACAATCTACGTTCTTGGTAAAGAACCAGTGTAATCCGTAGTCGCTTTTTTTTTTTTTTAACTTTTGGAATTTTTTTCACATGTTCCATTCAGAACTGTGCGAATTAAGATTTACATTGTAGTTTCATTTAATAAAAAAAATATATAAATCGCCGAATTTATAATTTGCTATCGTCTGTTTAAAATTTTGGGGAAACAATTCTCGCGCGTTGGGGCTATTGCTTTTAACTGCAGCGGAATTTTATTTCAAAATATTGCAGTCTTAATTTTAATTTCTATTTGATACTGTCTTACACACCAAAGGAGAATCACTACTTCTTACTCGAACTAAAATTTAAAAAGATATCAAAGGGAGAATCTGGTGTACAGTACATACAAGTTTGTGTAAAATAAGATTTGGTGGATTCCGTGGATTCTTGCAAATTTGCGAGCGGTTGACGGTTTTATTTTTGAACTAAGTACCGGTATCTTAAAAAATAAAAATATTTCAAAAATTAGTTTTAAAAATGTGCGAAACAAACTTAAAAATTGTTTATCTATTTTGAAAGAAGCAATCGATCAAATGATACTTTGTTGTCAGCAGAAAGTCTTTTATTTTTCTCAAGACATTTTTTTGCAAAAATTATGTTGTGACTAGCAACAGAGATTAAAAGCATCCGCTTTTTTTCTAAAAATTCGTTCTACCGGTATTCATGATTAATTTATTCAGCTTTTTTTTTTTTTTTTTTGTAAAGCACATAAAGATGTTAGGTACTGTATAATTAAATTTCCTTCTGAAAATAAATTCATATTATCTTGTAAAGCCAATCTGATGACAATCTTCAAATTGGGTACATTTAAGCAAAGAACGGGTAAATAACGTTGATACTGTAAAAAAATATTCTTTCCAAAAACTTATGCAAAACCTCAAAAACAGCTTTTTTAAAAAAAAAAATAAAAAAAAAATGACATATACGTAAGCAAACTTGAGAAAATTTTTTGGACGTTCATTGAAAAGTCATGTTTACCGACGTCTGATTTCAATTTTTTTTTTTTTTTTAACTTTGTTGAACAACGTTTTATCTACGCAATGATAAAATGATTCATGTTTAAGATTTACTTTTTAATTTTTTTTTTTATTTTTATTCAGTACACTGTAATTTGTAATTTTTTTTATCTTATTTGTATTTATTTTCGTTTGATTGCGTCCGTAGACAACCTTGTTTACGTACTTCGTTGCTCGAAGCGGAAGAAGAAGAAGCAGACTCTTTCCAAATTTTTAATGTAAATTTGTTTTTTTGTTTGCGTGTTTGATCGGGGAAAAATAAATAGGGAATAATTTTTGGATGTCTCGGGATTAAAGCCGCGGTGGAGAATGGATGCGGCTAAATCTTTTTACGACATTTTGTTTCCCCCCCTCCTCCTTCAAACATATTTTGGCGTGGGAAGAAACATCGCGTATCACACGCGAGATGGACGTCAATCTTTTCTTCGTTTTAGCGATGATATTTTTATTGGTTTTAGCGAGCGGGAGTGGTTTATCTTAACTTGAAGTTCAAGTGCGTGTGCATGTTGATGATAAGAAATGAGGTTGTTTTCTTCCTTACGCCTTTTTTTTTTCTTTATTCTTCTTTTTATTTATTTATTTAGCGGAAGGGAGAAAAAAAAGTCGTCAATTGTTTGGTTTTTGGAGGAGGGGTTCGTTCGATCCGTCTACCGAGTTCGACCTATATCGAAATTACGTGTGCGCGGGGAACGCTGGGATTAAACGTGTTTGGGTGCGCGGGTGGTGGTGGTAGTGGTAGTGTGTAAGAAGAGCGATTACTTGTTTATTGATCTTGGAGGAAGTGAAGATTGGGTAAAGGAATAGTGTTTTGGATGTAAATGACGCTTAGAGGAACTGAGAAACAAACTCTTCCGCCTTCGTTCCATGGCGGAATATTTTTCAACGGCGGAAATTGCTACGTGATATAGCCTGTAGAATTTTTCACCTTTTTTTTTTTTTTTAATAAAACGAAAAAAAAAAAAAGAAGTTTTTAAATAACTTCCGACTAAATTGAAAAATAAAAGTTTTTTTCCCCTCCCCTTCTTTAAATAAAAAAAAAAATGAAGCGTAATTATTAAAGGTATAGCCTTCATTTTAATGAGAACGGAAGAAACTTTCGAATTTCCGGTATGATAATTACCGTATGTTTACGTGAATATTTTAGAAAACGCATTCACAATAATTAACTAATTTGCATTTTAATTTTTTTTATCCTTGTTTTTAATTTATTTAACATAATGAGGTAGTTTTAAAAAAAAATTTTGCAAATAAAATAATTATTTTTATTTTATAGAAAGTATTACTTTATTTTTATGAATAATTATTAAAATTTTATTTAATTAAAAAAATAATAATAATAATTCTTGGCTTATTAAAACAATTTAAGAACTTAATTGTATGGACGGATAGATATACTAAAAAATATTTTAGATAAAAATAAGGGATTTTTTAAAAAATATTTTTTTGTTTTGGAGTATTTTTTTCTACTGTAGGCCTATTTATTGGGGTTTCGAATATGTAACGTTTTTTCTTCTTTCTTTCCCCTATAAACAATTTGAACTAAATCCGAAAAAATGATCTCGCTGTCAAAATTGTTACTTTTTGGTCTGAGAATTATCCGCTGAAACGTATAGTAATCCGTGGAAATGTCACCTGGTTTCGGGTCGGAGATAACACATAGAGATAAGGGGGGAGAGGGGTCGAGTGTTAAGTCGGATTTAAGACGACCGAACACGTTTCAAACTTAAATCATATTCTTAGAATTTGCATTACAAAATCATATTACGCCACGACAAAAGTCGTATTTTATTTATTTGTTCGCTTTGGTAGTCGTTAAAGGTAAAATATTGGCGTATAAAATATAGCAATTAGTTGTTTAAATATATTTTAATTACCATTTCCAGGAAGTTAAATGGCGGAGGAAGATAAATTAGTGTTTGGTAAAGTAAATAAACGGGATATTATTTGTTATCCGAAGCTAATTAACGTACGTAATTTCAGTAGAGATTCGATCTTTAGCTGGAAAATGATGAAAGTGAAGAAGAAACGCGATGTCGTAAATAATTGTGGGAAAAAGTAGTAGTAGTAGTAGTCGTCTCGTCGTTAATTTGCTAATCATTTCGTTTAATGAGGACATAATTTTGCCATTTTATTTGACATCTGAGTAGGTGCGTGCGCGCCTTAATTTAAAAAAAGTTTTTTTTTTTTTTTTATGTGTACCGGGTATAATAATATAATATTGCTTTAATAATATTTTTATCTTTCGAGTATCACAATCAAAAAAAAAAAAAAAATTTTTAATTTAATTTTTTTTTTGTTCACATTAATTGCTTATTATCATGTCATTACGTTTCTAGACAATTTATGGACTAATTTTATATAATTTGGCTAGAAGCATTTTCTTTGCTTCGAAGTAGTGACTGTAATTTTTCTTTTTTTTTATTTCTTTTTTTATAAAACAAAAAAGCAGTTAAGAGCGTAAATATTTAAAGTAGAACTGTTAGTAACGAGATGGGGGAAATAAAAGGAAATTCGAGCATTGAAAAACATTATTATAAATTTATTATATTAAATTGAAGGTAAGGGAGAAAAAAAATAAATGTGCCCGCTAACGTGAATATGGTAACGAAATAAACGAGTATTTGCCTATTTATTATTGAAATGTCAAACTAAATAGGCAAAAAGCAATGAAGCAAATTGATATACCGTAAATGAAAAACAAAAGAATAAAAACATGGCATAAGCGAGAGTGTATATCGCTCAAATAAAGGGGGGGGGGGTGGGGGAGTGAAAACTGCCAGAAAAACGTTCTTGGGGAATCTGCTCAATGGAATCAATGTCAATATTTTTCGCGAAATGCACGATGTGGGCTTCCATTACGAACTGCAGAAAAAACTTCCGCATGGCAAAATCGAAAAATACGGACAATGAAATTAAAAAATAACTCTTAACTTATAAATAACAATTGAGTATAATAATTTTTTTACTTTTTTGTATTTAATTTTGACTATTTTTATGTGATTTATAAAAAGAAAACTTGGATTTGGGATGACAGTACACGGTGTGACAGAAAAGTAAGGCCACTGTTTTTAATAAAATTTTGTTTTTATTGCAATGGTTCCAATCAATGTTTTCACTTTCGAAGCTACTCATCAAAGCCTTTCACTGCTCTTTGCGACAATTCTGGAACCCTAGAAGTGAAACCATGCACTTTTTTCGATCACCATTTTTTCAATGTTGCCTATGGTCAAAAATTGCAACATTTTTAAAAACATTTTGAGATAATTGAGTTTTTCTTTGGGACCCAAAACTCTATATTTTTGTATTTTATTTCCTCAATTGAAAATTCACTTGATAGGTGGCTATTTAGCAGTGTGGATCAACATTTAATTTTTGACTGACGAAATATACATGGTTAATCTTCTATGGTTCCAGAACTGTAAAATTATAAAGTTTTATTAAAACGGTGTTATTACTTTAATGCCGCGCCATGTACCGTATGTATTTTGTTCTATTTAGTTGTTCGTTGTCGGCGCATTTAAACTTTCGTTTCTATTGACTTTTAATCACTATTGGTTTTATTGTAATTATGACAATATGAAAAATTGTCAAAATGGAGGTTAGATAAACGATACAAATAATCAATGAGCTGAATTATTTTATTATTATTATTATTACGATTGTTCTAGTAATGGTTGGCCTATCTTTACTATCGGCAACACGTATTACGTTTTCCGCTGTTCAAAGGTGTGAGAATTGTGATCGAGGGAAAAAAATAAAACAACTTTTGTCATGATTCCTCAATGTTGGAATTATCGCTTTTTGGAGATCTCGGGAGAAAAAGTTGGTACTGGGATTATGGATTTGAAGCTTAAAGCAAAAAGGTTTTTCAAAAGTTATTGTTTGAGGTGACGGAGAAATGGTCAAGGAATTATTCCGTTCACCGATATTTTTTTTTGTTACGGGAAGATGTGACAAGCAGATAGCGCGCAATGCCACGTAATATATTTTTAGAACCTTATCCGGTTCCGATTCTCAAACGTGTGTAAAAGTATTTGAATAGATAAGAGTTTCTTAGGTAAAGATTGACCAATTGTCCGCCTTACCCGCACCTCTCTCCCTCCTTACTTCTACTTCGCACTTGTCAATCCCCAAACCTAGTCCGAAGAGATAAGAAAAGCTTTATTTCCATTTATTTGTCAAAAAACGAATTCCTTCGTTGTGTAATTTCCTATTGTAAAAATTCAGACGCTAAAATATTTTCTTAGGCTTATCGTAATCTCCAAAGCACTTTAAGCTTTTATTATTGTGCACCGGGTTAGCCAACTTCTCCAGCGGACACTTACTCGCACTAAACGCACAGCTTTAATACATATCGGGATTTTAAAGTTTTGGGCTTTCAATTTTTAAAAGAAAATATGGTTTTTGAAAAGGGGCGAAAAAAAAAAAATTTTGTCGCTTAATGTAAATGTTATTTCGCAGCGCTAAGGAAAACATAAATATTCGAGACGAAAATTATTGATTTTGAAACTTGAATTTAATGAAAGAGAGCAAAAAGAATTATTAAAGCTGAAACCTTTTCACTAAAAATTGCTACTGTGCGTCTTTAATTATTAAAATTAAAAACTAATTAGTCTTATAAAAATAATTTAAAGTTGGTAATTGTATTGTAACATTTGACCACGGTACTGAAATATAGAGTTACATTTTATACAAGTTGATACTGTATTTAATATTAACGAAAAGGTTTTTTTTTTAACAAATTAACACCGATATTTTTTTTTAATTAAAGTATTTTAATTTTGTTATTTTGATTTATAATTATATCGTAGTAATAATTTTTTTTTTTGTGAAACACGCTTTTTGGTTTTAATTTATTTTTGCCACCAGAGCACAGCACGTGTTTTTAATTGTCACTCCGCACCTGTTGTAATTACACAATCTTCAAAATTAAGTAATTTTTATTAAAAGTCGGTGAATTCGAGCGATACATTTAGTACAGTAGTAGTAGGTTTTAATAGTCGCGTTTTTAATATGCGGCCGAAGCGATTTGCAAAATTGGAGGAGCTAGGATCCGGAACCCACCATCAAACCCAACGCCAAAACTTTCACCGCAAATAATTACGTCGGAATTAATTAAGGCGACGTATTATGGAGAACAATTATTATTATTACGATTATTTTCTTTTCCCTTTCTATACAACTGCGACACTAAATTTCGTTCTCTCCGCTCTTCAACTTGAACGAGCTATGTTCGTGTCAATGTATATTATTATATTTGAAATTCGCCAGCTGTTGCTCCAACTCGAAACAATTTTTTTTCATCTTCCCAAATCACAAGTAGTGTGCATAAAACGCTCGGCAATTACACTCTCCTCCCATCCACCCTTTGCATATCCCCCTTCTTCGACTACGACGAAATCAGAGGAGTACGTGCGGCTGCGGCCAAATGTTGATACAACGAATGTGAATTTGATGGAATTGTTAACAACATTTTCAAAATTTTGATAGAACGAATAGAGCGATTGAAATTCATTAACTTCGTTATATCGACATTTCGCAGTATGCGTAAATACGCGGAGGTAAAACGACGGTCACATGATAACGGCGTTTTAACAACCAACGATACGAGGATTGAGGCACCATTTTCTAATTAAAGTAGGATAAGAGTGTAGGGGGGGGGGGGTGATAAGGAGGACCCTCATTCAACGAAACATTGTTTTATATGTAATATAAACGTATGCAAATAGTCAACTCTTTCCCTCTACCTCTTTCCTGCAAATTATGGTTGCGGAGAGAGAGAGAGAGTGAAATGAAAAGGGTACAACAGTATTATTAATCTTACGTAAAGAAATCAGTTTTATTATTTTTTTTTTATTTTTACGTAACGTTACTATTTTCGCGCAAAGGGTTGAAATAGAAACGTTAGGAGGGAAAGTTGTTACGGTTGGGGGTCAGATGATTTCATATTTTGATAGATGAATGACTCTTTTTTTTTTTTTACTACTACTACTACGGTAGTGTAACGAAAGGGGTTATTGTTATTTAGGCTTTTCAAGGTTTATTTTTCTATTTGTAGAAATCGCACATCTGTTTCTCATTCGTCTACAATTCGAGGAGGACCAAAAAAAAAAAGTGTTTGGCGGCGGCTGCGCAGTGCAAACTAATATTTTTTCGGTTTTCGCTACTCGAATTTTTATACGATCGAACTCTCTCTCGCTTTAATAATCTATTCCTATTGATGAAAAGAAATTGAATTACAACAACCTCTCTACAATGAAAAATTTTTACCGCCGAAAAATTTATGGCTAGGCACTTAAATTTTTTTTTTTTTTGTTGATAAAACTCGTTAACTTTTTCAAATTAGATTTTTATAGCAGAGAGAACACGCATTTAGCGTTACGGTAGGAAAGAAAAATAAAAAAGAAAAGGTAAACATTATTGTAGTAATATTTATGACTTATTAGTTTTTTTTTTTTATTGTTTTCAAATATTACTTGGGTTTTAGACGAAATGGTATTATTTGGTTTTATTTGCTGTCAAATAATGACGTTTAACTGTTTACTTGACGTCACTCCATCCAATTTTTTTTTTTAATTTTGGTTTATCAGTCTTATTAACGTGATTTGACCGCATTTTTTTCTCCTTCAAATCAATGGTGGTGGGTACGCGTCAACGTAATAATCAACGATATTGACGATGATGTCTTATTTATGCAAATGAGCGATCATGAATTCATCGGCGTCTTTCACTCTCTCTCTCCGTCCTCCCTCGTCTCAATCTTTTTTCATCTGCCATTATTGTTGATTAGTGCCCCGTTCGCAATATTTTGATTATTATATTACTGAGGGAGAGTGAGAGAGAAATTTGAATATTGTACATGTGTGTGTGTGTAGTAGAGGAGTTGGGTTAATACGTGCAACCTGTGTTTTTCTATTCAATCAATCAGGCACAGACTGGAAATGGAAATAGTGTGGGTGTGTTGCCTCAAGTGCCGCTCTAGGATTTGATTTAATATCGAGATTAATTTTTAATATTTTAAAATTGGGTACCGGTATCATAAATTTTGTTTGAAAATGATTTTTTTTACGCGCTTCGATTCATTTTAAATCAACGGAAAAGCCTTTTTTTATATATAATGGCGAGTGTCCGAGATTTATGGAGCCCATTATCAGTTTGAAAAGTAAATTTTTTTTTTAAGTTAAATTATTAATTTAATATTAAATAATAATAAAAAAAAAATTAAGATTTCGTTAGTGAAATTTATGTGTGCAATTGGCTAAATGCATTTCAGACACTCGGTACATGTAGGCTACTTGGTTAGATTAACAATAAAATTAAATGCCGTGATAAAGTTTGGTGTTTTTGATTTGAATTCCACTTAAAGCGAAGTGCATTTTAATTCGAAAAGTTCTCGTAAAGCTCGAGTAACTTCCGGTTTAAACACCGGCATAAGAGTCAAAAAGAGTAGAAAGTTATTGTGGCGTCGTTTGAGAATTATTATTTGCAAGGGAAATCAAAGATATTGCACGATTAAGGCGTGTTTCCATGTCATTTCGTAAAGTACACTGTAATATTTTTTATTCAGTATATATATCGGGTGGCGCAAAAAAAGTGGGACCCCTCTTGAAAACTTGCAATATAACAAAATTATGTTTTTGGTGAATTTAAAATTATAAAATTTTCTTTACTTACTAGCTAAACCTTTGACGTCACTATTTCATTAACTACCTATCGTGGTTTTTATAATATAATTCTTTTTAAAATTTTTACAATTTTTTATACCATGACAAAAATAACAGGGGGTCCCACTTTTTTTGCGCCACCCGATATATTTTTTCTTCGTTTAATGTTGCGTGACTTTTTCGAAGTATCGCAATGTTTTTCGCTATTCCAAAAAAGTTGTCTCCTTCTGAGATTTGAAGTTGAAACGAAAAAGAGACGCGGAATGAATGACGAGTTCGATTATCAAAATACGTAGACCTACTATATACAATTTTAAGTTTCAATTTGCAAATTGACTTTAGTCTCGACGTCATTTCCACTCTCTTTACATTCGCCTCGTTTTTTTTTTATTTTTTTTTATTATGTTTTGCTTGTTTAAAATGTGACACTTGTCTGGCATTCGGGATAATGAACGGAGAATATTTGATGGGGAAAAACGATTTAAAATTGTTTTTTTTTATATATACTTTTATTTCTTATTCACACAACGAAGAAGCGTTTGAAGCCGAATTATTTATTTACAATTTTCTTTTTCTTGAGTTTTTGAAAATATTTCGCGAGTTGTGTCAATTACCGTTGATTTATCTCTCAAAAAGTGAACCCCGAATAATATTTTTTTTAAAGGTTATTATTTTTTCACACGTAAATGTAAAAAGTCAAGGAGCATCTTTCAAAAAATGAGATTTTATTTATTTATTTTTTATAAATAAAAAAAAAAAGAAGAAAATTTTTGAAAAGAGTTTATTGACAATAGTTTTGTTCGAAGATAAAAAAAAAAAAGAAAGTTATTTATTTTTTTTTCTTTTTCATTTCCGCCACCGCCATGTTTTTTCTTCTTCTTCGTCTTATTGACTCGAAAAATACAATTCGTGTGTCGGCTGATTGCAACTTTCTTTTCAGTTGGTAGTTGTCGGTTAATCGCGGTTTACACCGTGGCCAATTGTTGACTGGAGCGTTGTGTTTGTTCTCTCCGACGACGACGGCATCGAGCTTGTTTAGTTAGCACCGACCTGTTTGTTTTTCAACCTGATTTTACTCTTTACTGTCTCTCCGCCTAATATATCTCTTACGGAGGAGAAAAGGTGGGATGAGATGAGGGAGAAGATCGAAAATTTGCTATTAATCGCCTTAGGAGATCGACTTAGAGAAGGGGAGCAAACACACACGCATCGTTGAGGGAAAAAGTTAGGATTGAGCGACGTCTTACGTTTTATCTTATCAATATTTGGACAATGGATCGTCGTCAGAAAAAGTCGCGTCGGATCGGGTACCGCGGCGGCAGTTATGAGATTTCGCTGGATCTCTCACTGACATGAAACAGAGAGAGAGAGAGAAAAAGCACGTTTTGTTTGGTGATCGAGGCTATTTGACGAGATTGTTGGATGCTCGGATGATCACTTTGACGTCGGCTTTTTCCAATTTACATGAAAGCTAATTTAGGAGAAGAAATTAATAACGCGTGCGAGAAAATGGGCGTTTTATATTTATCTGCAGCGAGAGAAAGGCTTTTTCTTAGCTTAAAATTCAATTTTGCATATTTAATATACTGTACAAGGGAGGGAGATGAAAATATTATTAAAGTAGATTTACCATCAGCGAGTTTTCTGTTGATTATTCAATATTAAGAATATTATTATTAATTTTTTTTTGTGGGTCTTTGAAGATTTTTCTTTCGCAAATTTTGCTTTAAAGACTCAAACAGTATGGTTTATACTTTTCAGCTAGTAATTATAATATAACACGGCGTTAGTACAGAGCGGGTCTTTTTTTTTCCAGTGTGGTTTATTACTAGATGGATGAGGAAAGGTGCGGAGTGTTGGTAAGAATGAAGCCGAGAGTTTTGTTCGGTGAGTGGTGGGTTAATCGCGACGCAGTCGAGCAAAAGCGACACAAATTCGAATCGAAAATTGCGATTGTGTAGTGTGTGTAGCGGTGAATTGGGTGTAGAAGATTAGAAATGGAATTGAAAAATGGAAGTAAGGAGAGAGAGAGTTGTGGGAGTGGTATATATAGTACTGTACATGTATAGGGAAAGGAGAAGATGTAGAGGGATGGGGATCAGCACGCATTCACGCCTTGGCAATTTTCTTCTGGGTATTTATTTGGAAATGTGTAAAGACGCGGCGAAGGGGAAGAAGAGAAAGTGAGTGAGAGAGAAGAGGGAAATCATCTTCAGAAGTTTTTCGGGATAAGGGAGAAGGGGGGGGGGGGAAAAAGATGGGATAGAGGAATAAGGGATTGTGTATTAAAATAAGTCAAGAGCTTAGCTCATTCTGCGATTGACGACACTTTGCTCTACTTTTGCTTGTTTTCCGTTATGGATTTTCTTTTCTATTTCGTTTTTTCTTCTTATAATTTTTTTTTTTACTTTTATTTTTTTTTTCTTCTTCTTGTTGTTTTTCTTCGCATCCATCTTTCTCTCGCTCAATATCGATTTAGCAGCGGTTCGGTTTGAGCTAGATGCTAACCGATCCCCCGGTCGAAGAAAGAAAGAAAAAAAAAGTTAACGCTGCCACTTCAAGTGACGAAACATATCCGTCTACTAGAAATAGATAGTTGGGAAGTACAGTAGATGTTTGGATAAAGACGTCCTTTTCTATCTTAAAAGATGATCCGCGGAAATTTTAGTTTTTTTTTTTTGGTCGTCACAATTTCTTGGCGGTTGCTATGACTTTGAGAATGACGAAGTTCGTCGCTTAATCTCATTAGATCGGTTTTTTAATTTTTTTTTTTGTACCGTTACTGTATTATTATTTTTATCGAGCTTTGTTTTTATTTAATGAGGCGGAGTTAGATGGTAAACAAACAAAAATTTATGTCATTTTTATCGATGAATTAAATTTTTTTTTTTTTTTTTTTTTTTTTGAAAAAAGTTTGAATCGGAGAAAAAGAAAGTTGTTGTGATTAAAAGTAATTATTATAACCGATTTTCTTCTCGGTACAGTGTACCGTAATTATTTTGAGTGGGATGAAGTTTTTGCGCTATTCGTTTTGACGTTTTATGCGAGGGTTGGAGATAGACTTCGTTAAAATTTAACGTTGGAATAAATATTTGAATCCGTAAATTGGATTTCATTCGGTCGAACTTGCTGCAAAGTTTGGTAATTGTTTTTTTTTTCTTCTTCTCTCTCTCTTCTCTTCCTTCTTTTTCTGTCGGATGCAATATTCATATTAAGTGCACACTGGTCAAGTGGATACAGTTTACTCTTAACTTCCTTCGTGGGGTTAGCGAACGACTACTTTTACTAAATTATTGACGACAAAAACGTCTTTTAAAAAGCAAACGGGGAGAATAATCGATAAGAGCATAATCTTGCAGAACCTTTGCAAAATGTTACGTGGGTTATTACTCAATGTTGGATCAATTTCTAATAATTTTTGACAATTTGACATTTTTGCTTTATTGAATTAAAAAATGTAGGCCTATCGAGTAAACAAACTTTTTATAGAACACTACACATACTAAATTTTTAATATGTTCTGTACGTATGCCGTCTACTTGTAATTTTGGGTTGTTTATTATCGGTTTTACCGGAACCGAAGTTTGAACCTTCTCCCCCCATCTTCCATCCATGCATTCTGAACGACCGCAAACGCAATTCAGCGGGATATGATATAATAAATTAGCTCAAAAATAATATCTATTGTGTGTTGGATCATTATCTGTAATAATCGTTCTATCGGTGGTTCGCACTTGGACTCGTTTACCTCGCCATTATTTTTGTGCTGACCTGAGCACAATAAAAATAGTGGGTCTCGTCCTCCATGCGATGGAAAGGTGATTAGTCAATGTTAGAAACGATCACAGACAATAGGACGTTATCATTTTTTTTTTTTTCTCCTTTTTTTTTTTTCGTGTTCGAGTAACATTTTTTTGTTGTTCTTATTTGGCCACGGGAAGCGCCGGCGTTGTGAAAGCTCATCATCATCGGTTGTACACCTCATATCAGAAGGAATAGAGGTTATCTCTTTTCCACGTCGGTCGAGAGTAATTAACTGAAAAATTAAAGACGAGATGGTTGTTTAGGAGGTTGGTCGGTACTTGGAGGAGGGGGCAGGCGTCTTTGTTGTTTTCTCTGAGGTCCCATTTTCTTGTTCTCAAACGCTGGGAGAGAAGATGGTGGTTTCCATTAGAGAGATGGTGGGAGGGAGGGAGAGAGCGAGTGAGTTTGCGTGCGCTCCCGCTGTTTTCTTATTACCTGAGTCACGGTGCATAATAGACGACTGAAATGGACCTTTGCGAAAGTACTCATTGTCATGCCATAATCCGTAAAGAGGAGACCATAAAATCATTTGTATCTTTCATTCTTTTTCTTTCTTTCTCTTTCTCTCTCTGTCGTCTTTTCTTTCTTCCCATTTCTTTTGTCGTCCATGTGCCAGGTTCACACCAACGCGGTATTATTTTTTCATGAAAACCTTTAAGTTTGAGGATGAAGCGCGGATATTATATACAGTATTTTGGAAATGAAAGTGACTCGAACTCAGTTCGCCAAACTATTAACAAGCGTGTTTCTTATTTATTTACATTGTGTAAAATGTAATTTGTGTGCGGTTAATTGCTATTCGCATAATAAATGACTAATAATTATTGCTAACAACATACCGCTAGTTGAATGTTTAAGTGGGTTTGCCGTACTTTGGAAATCCCATATTACCCCCGTAGAATGCGTGCAATTCCTTTTTTTTGCACAAAATAACTGTCATCATTTATAATAATGAACGCAAACTTTGTTTACTTTTTGTTGCTGTTTACGCTTGTAAACAAGTTGCATGCTTGTTTTTCCTATTAGTTCAATTACAGTGGTTTCTTTTTTTTTTTTATAAGTTTTTAATTTACTTTTGGTTTTTTTTTTACAGTTTTCGCTTTTAAAAAAAAATTATTTTGCGTCAAAATTACAAACAGAGATTCAAACAACCAACTTGTTGCGGCGCGCAGTAGCATATTTTAGACCGGCAATTTTAGTTCCCGTATTGTGTTCTGAAGATTTTATCGGAAAGCAAAAAATTCCATTGTTAGACCTTTTTTAAATCCGGTTTCGAAATCTCAATAGAATGAAACTCCGCTTCTATTGTGATTAATGAATCGATTAAATTTTCTAACGAGCAATCGAATATATTTTAATGGAATTTCTCTTAGCGATTGAATGCTAATTTCTCGATTGTGCGTGCTTATGTGGGTGTCTCGTTTGATCGCAACAAATATCGTTGATTACGAGAGCCAATTCACGGCGAGAACGGAAGTAGCTGGCTAAACTTCAGGTTTAATTGCGGTAGTTTAGCGCCGTGAACCACCTTAACCCGAGAGCAGCATCTTCTTCCTCCTCCTTCCATGTGGCTCATTTCCCAGCCATCCACTCTTAACATTATACAAGCCGCGTTTCTCATCTCATTAATCTCTCTTTTCCCGCAACAGCCATCACTGACACTCGCCAACGTTATCGCGCTCTCAAATCCCTGATCCCACGACCTTTAAGTATTTATCCAGCGCCTTCAAATGTGCACTGCAAATTTATTTACAGCTTTGATAATAAAAAAAAAAGAAAGAGCGAGCGAGAGATAGATGGATGAATGGATGGAAAAGAGAGAGTTAGTCCATGATCAGACTTCATTCCGCGTCAACTTACCACTGTAGAATAATATTTGAATTGGCGGGATTATTTTTTACGATCATCATTTGCTAATGTTCCCACTGAGAAACACACTGTTTTAGCGTGTTGTATTGTGATTGATCGATTCTAAATCGATTATTTGAATTTACTGTTGGCGGGATCGATCGCGTTGTGAGAAAACGATTTTTATGAATCTTAATACACGAAGATAATAGCAAAAGCTGACTACGTGTATTTACTTGTACTAAATAAATACTCCGAGTAGTAAATAGAGATATAAATTTAGTCTTATTATTACAATATTAATATTTGATTAAGATTGTGGGATTCATTTTGCTTTTCTTTTTTGTTTTTAAATAATTTTGTTATTATAAATGCAGCATTATCGGTATATTATCGGTATAATCTAGGAATTGTATATGAAATAATTTTTGATGCGAAAAGAATTTTGATGAAATTTTATTGTCATTACATTAATCTAGAAATTATTGTTGCAAAAGCAATAAAATTTAATCAAAACTTTTTTAATAAATTCAGCTAATGTGATGATGAAAATATTAATAATAATAATGTTTTTTTTTTCTAATATTTTATAGTTTACAATTTGACGATTTGGTGAAAATTGATTGGAAGTTGTAATTTGGTAAGTAAATATTTTAATCTTTTCTCGTAATTGAAACTGTTATTATTATTAAATGAATCCGCTCGAGCGAAAACGATATTCAATAACAGAAAGATGAAGTTGGCTGACTTTTTTTCTTATATTGACGGAATTTAATTATTATTTTTTTTTTATATATTATGCCGGTATATAATATTTATGATTAGAATGTTCTAAGTTGTGTCGATTTGCAGTCCAATTTCTTCTTACTGTTGAGTGCTTTTTTATTATTTGTTTGAACCCGATATTGTTGTCAACGTTATTTTTTTTTTTTTTCTCATTCTTTCTTATCGTTAACTTTTAATTGAGTCGAAGAGTTGAGATGTTGAAACGATGATGGAGAATTGGGGTGTGTGTGTGCATTAGTTGTAGATGAGAGGGTGGGGAGGAATTGAGAATATACTTTGTCAAAAAAAAAAAACCAGTCTCTCTCTCACTCTTGACTTTTGCAGAAATTTAATAAGTTGTGATATTTGTATCCCATTTCATTTACATGAGCTTCATTTATAGTTTACATTGTTATTCTTGTCTTCGCCTTTACCCAACCCCACCCCTACCCCACTTTTCCTTACATCTCTCTGCCTTTAATTTTTTATTCACGTCAGCTTCATATTATTTTTATTTCGGCGTGGATGCGGAGATATATTAATTCCTATCGCCGAGTCAAATGGAAATACCCCGCTATTTTTTTTTTTTTTTTTTTTTTGTGACGACGGTGAAATTTTCATCATCTTTCCTCCCACCCCCTGCTTTTCCTCACCCTATCTTTTGCTGTTTTTGTATGTGTGTGTGTGTATCACCAACGACAACAACAAAGTAAAAAAATATAGAAATAGCGCTCTGAGCGTCTTTTAGAGACTTATTTTCTTTTTTGGCGAGGGAGGCAAAATAAGGTATTCGTATGAAATATAGATCCGTAAACTCGTGGAATTCTGTGTTAACTCCCGACCGGCAAATGATCCGCGGCCGAACCTCGATATTTCGTTTTCTGTTCATCTCCAACTTGGCTTAAAAAAAATTTGCGTATTTTTTTTTAAATTACTTTTTTTGAATTTTCAAGCAACTCGATGCCTCATTCAATGCATTTTAGAATGAATGGTTTTATATCATTTGACAGTCATTCTTATTAATTTTATTGTGACGTACAGGGATTTCGTAAATGCGTTAAGTAATTTTCAGAACAAAATTTAAATTTTTTAGATTTTGTTTTTAATATTATTTTCATTTCGTTTTTAATATTGTTCGTATTAAATAATGCAAATGGTTTTGTTTCCAATTTTCAAATGGTTGAAGTTATTCGAGGAATGAAAGAAATTATATTTTATTCATAGTTTATTTAGATTTTTTTTTTTTTTTAAAAAAATGTTGTTTTTAAAAATAATTACCAGCTAAACAATGAAATTGAAGAAGGAAACGATGAATGTGGGGAAATATTTCTGAAATTAACCCGAAAAAGCTATTCATTATTTTAATGCCTTATTTTATGGAACGTTAGATCGAGGTTTCACCGAATGTCATGTATTATATCGTGGAATGGAATGTTCGACGTCGTTTATTTTGCGTTCTCATCCAATCATACATTCTCTTTTTTTTTTTTTTTTTTTTATATGTGTTTAGTTTATATTAAAACTTGGGAGGATGGTGTCTCTCCAACCGTATGTAATATGCAAATTTTCATTTTTTTTTTTTTTGCTTCTTTCTTATTTCTATATGAGGTTGTGTCGTGCGGAGTAATGTGTGTGTTTGTAGGTAGGGGTGAGTTGAGGGTGGGTGATGGTAGTGGCGTGGGTGGAGATTCATTTGGTTTAAACTTTATAAAAGCGTTTATGAATTTTTATGCATTTCTTTTTTTCTCTCTCTCTCTCTCTCTCTCTCTTCTATCTTTTATTTCTTGGAAGATGCGCGAGCGTGTAATTCGATCATTTTTGCTTTACTACGTCTGTCTCGGTGTGGCACCTCATATTTGAAAGCGGTTGAACCGCAAGTTCCGAAATTCTTTTCTCCAACAAAATGATGAGCTTTTAAAACGCTGGTTCGAGGCGTGCGCGCGCACAAACGACGGATTATAACGAGGTATTCGAGTGGAAAAAATTACAAACAAATGTTTTCGAGATTTGTGGTAGATTGAGAGAGAGAGGAAAAGCAGACACACGTTATTGTGTACTTGTATTTCTAAAGAAATTTGCGTTTAAAAAAATCTTTTTTTCTCTCTCTCTCTCTCTCTTTCTCTGTCGTTTGGTGTAGGACCGGTTCTCTCGGTCTTCCGTTCCAACGTTTTCGTGTCAATTGGAACCTCGTAAAGCCGGCGACGCGTATGCCCATTACATTATTATTCTTTCTTCTTTTCAAAGATATATTCATTTTTATTCTAAAAGTACACCCATTTTATTTAATCGCTTTTGATATTACTTATTTTTATGGTTCTAATTGACGCTGCTAAAGCCGCGTGTAAAAGGATCATTGAGGAGAAACCATGCGAAAAATACTAAAAATTCAATAAAAAGAAAGAAAGAAAAAAATCTTTCGCAAAAATAAAACTACTGTAGTTCTTTGAAATTTTTCGGGGGAAAATAGTTCACTTTTACTTTACATTTAAAAAGCCACCAAATTTTTCCTTTAATTTTGGTTCCTTGCATGTTTTCTGATATCCAAATTGATGCTAAATTGGCGGTGCCATTTAAATTGCGAGGGTACCATCGGTCACTACGTTCATTTCCGGGTTCTCGGATGTTATTGTTTATCCTAGCCTCCCACAATACGATGTTGAGGGAGGTGGGGGGATGAGGGTTATGAAATAAGCCCCCACATTGAATGGCGTAGAACAGATGCTGGAATGCCCGAACAACATCTTCTTTGACTCGTACCATGGCATTACGTCACTCGACTGCGGCTCTTATTGTAATATTCTCCATCAAATTAGCACGGCATAAATTGAATTACGTAATTGACGCTTGAACAAACCAACGCCTCGCCTAACCTTGCTTCCAACTATCTTCGTACGTGCGGAGATCAACATTTTGGCGTTCAACTGGCACCGTGGAACAGCGAGTGGGTTGGGTGGATGCAGGGAAAAAGATGAGTGAAGGACGTGATACCTCATCACGCATCGTGTCAGTTGCGAGCGGCTAAACTAATTTTCAAAACCGGACTAGGTGTGGGGGTTGGTTGGATGGATGGGTGGGGCGTGGGAGTGAGGTGGGTGAGGCGTGGCTGGGAAAAGAGGACCCGCTGAGAATAAACAATGCGCTAGCATGCGCGAGAGGACTATTTCCTATTCAACGGTGAATATTACTATTATTCCCGATGAGCTTTAACGAAGGTAAAAAAAAAAAAGTAGATGAGGAAATTTGTTGAATATACATATAGAGAGAGAGAGAATTTTTGTTTTCTCCGACCTAATTGAGAATGCCGTCTAATTAAGAGGATTCGGAGACTGCGCCGTCGTCTGCGCGCAGTGTGTCGTTTTCAATTTCATCTCTCTCCGTGGTTGTTGTTTTTTTTTTTTTTTCTTCTTTTCATTCTTTTATCTTTCGCTTTCTATGATTCTAACCTATCCACGGTTTTTAATTTTTATTTTGGGGGGTTCTCTTCAACTCGACTGAACCGAAGTCGGTTTTGGCGGAGAAAGGAAAAGATGTACGCGTGGGAGAACACGTCAAGCGAAATTGAAAGCGCTTCTCTCTCTCGCTCGCTCTGTTTATACACGCATCTTTTTTAATACTCACTTTGAATTTCAATTGCCACCTTAAATAATATGTGGCAGCGTGTGTAATTGTGACGAGGAGAATACACCAACACAGATAGATGGAATGAGAGAGAGAGAGGAGAGATCCGTGAACCTACACATTGTCTTCGTTTACGTGACATTTCCATGTCTTCGGGGAGATTGACGCAGCTGAAAATTTTTAGCAAATGGGGAACATTTTTGCCGGGGAAATAAATAAACCTCGATTTTACGTCGCTTTTTTAATTAGTTTATATCAAAAACGTGTTATCGTACTTTTATTTACTTTTTTTTTATTTAGGTGGGTTTCCTGTGCATTAGTGATATTTTACCAAGAACGTAATGAATAAATTATGTAACGAAGTTTAGGGCATTTTTAGCTGTGTTGAAATAATATGTTTTAAGTTAACGCGAACAATAAACAAAATGCAATACGCAGAAAATTGCATGAATAAGTTGTAATAAATTATTAAAACGGAATCATTTTTGAAAGGAAATTTTTCTGGTTTTTCCTTCTCCAAAAATCAAGAGTTTCGTCGGTAAATTGTACATTTCTCTATAAAAAAAATAATATCACCTATGCTCTCAGTTGGAATTTTGAAAAACTTTTTATAGTTCTGAGAATTTGAAAGTTATTTTGCTCTAACTTTAAAAATAACCAATGATGAAACTAATAATTTTTGTAATTTTATTTGTACGTAATATATTTTGAAATTGGATTATGAAAAGTCGAACATTCTGTTAAGTAAAAGCCGTTTTATAAAGAGTTTAGCTTTGCGTAGCTTAATTTTTTGGCTTATGCGAGCAGCAGCAGCAGCAAATCGAAAATCTTGTTTTGTGTATTCATGCGGCAAATGCTCATCCACTGAAAAGTTGAAATGAAAACGCGGAATCGAGGTTCTACTGAGCCAACTTGATCGTTGAATTTGGTCTACGCCTTATAGGCTTCGTGTGAGCCTGGTTTTTCGTCTACCCCGTTTTATTCCGTTGCACAATTGCAGGCGCGTCGTGCGGTGTAAACGCGTGATAAGTATCAGGAGAAATAAAAATAGGAACATATGGAAATGCGCTTCTCGTGGGATCACGCAATCAAATTAGACTATTGAACTTATTTTGAACGGAATTTGCATACGTCGAGGGAGTCGATCCGTTGAACGTGTATATATTTTCGTTGAATGTAAAATGTATTTAGCGCCGACGAGGTGAGACGGAGATGGGGCGGGTGGAGGGATGACAAGCGCCCCCATCACCGGGCTATCATCTTTTGCACTGACAGTAACAAGGTCAAGGGTTAAGTTTTACGAACGGAGTTCTTCAACTGAATCCAACAAACATTTTTTTCGTTTTTTGATTTATTTTTTTATTGTTATACATATTCGAAGTTAAAAAATATATTATTAGAGAAATATATATATCGGTGTCACTTTTTTTTTGCTATTTTGAAAGCTGTCAGAGTTTTTTTTTAAATAATCCCGGTAAGAAGCTTTTGTCTGTCATTTTTAGGTAGCGGGATAAATATTGTAATGACTAAACGCAGACGACAGACGCCAAAAACGCGTTGGGAAATGACACCGTTTTCGCCCGATTGTTGGCACCGAATGAAAGTTTTTATTTTTATTGATATACCGTAGTATAGTAGTACTTAAAGTTCGAGTTGATCTTCTTTCTTGTTTAATACGTTTGTCAACTTCCATACAATCTGAAATTTAATTTAAAAATCGATGAATGAGCCTTTTCTTTCTTTGAGTTTGAAGATAGTTTCTAGCGAAGGGAGGGAGGGAGGGAGCACTGTACGAATGAAATTCGAATTTTAATTTGTTATAGACACTTTATTATTAACGATTGAAAAACTAAATTACATTTTAACTCTTCTTTTGACCATTTGCGCTAGCGAACAATTTACAGTATTTATTAGAATTTATTCTTATAGTCGGCCGCTTTTTTTTTTTTGGGCTAGGCCAATTGACGGCGAACTATTTTTATGTTGTTTTCGCTAACTTGATTCGCGAGAATTTTGATTACTCAAGGGGTTTTTCGGAACATAAAAACTCGCTCAGAGGAAGAGTTCAAGAAGGGGTTACTGTACATGTGCAGTATATTGCAGTGTTTTAATTTTCTTACACAAATGGCGAAGAGACAAAGAGTAACTCAAGCGAAAATCTTGAATTTCTAGAAGTAAATTTAAGCTATAAAATCGTAGTTTGATCATAATATTTACGTTTAAAGAACTTGAAATTTTGTTATGATATCTGTCATAGAGAAATGTACGGAGTATAGAAACGATGTTTGCCCATTGATAAATAATTAAAAAAATTACGTTAAGAGCTTAGAAGTGAAATTTTCTTATTTTAAATTCCCTATAAATTCGCGTAAATTCTCTTTATTCTATTTTTTTTTTCTGAACCGGAACTTTTCTTTCAATAAGTAGTCTCCGCCATCTTTAAATATCTTTGCGGTTAAGTACCGGCAATAGCTTTAAGCATCTGGCAATTTCGGAATTCACCGGAAGTTGTTGCGTGTGCGGACCTCAAATAATGGCGAACGTATTTTTTTTGCGTTTAACTAGGTAAATTGTGTTTGTAATAACTATCCGTGCAACTCCCTTTCTCCTCCTCCCTTCATTTTCTTCTTCTTCTAATATTGAGTCGGTCGCCGAAATATGTTGTTTCGGCGGTAAGTGTGCCGTCAAACATTCCGAAGATGTTAAAGTGTGTCTCTATGCTAAAATGCGTTGGGCATCACCATTCTTGTAAAGAGTATGATTAGTTATTTGCTCCTCGTTCTGCAGCGCCATCTCGCTTCGACTCGAAGGGATCAATGGTGGTCTATCTTGAATGTGTAGAATGTTAACGACGTTTTCCAGCAAAAAGCTTTTTACTCGCCATAAGGCGACAAGCAGGCTATGATTTACGACCAGGCTTTCTTAACTAGATACGGCTAATTGACCTTCCGCTATCTCCACGGCCCATTTCTATCTTCCCGGGCGAGCGAGCTAGAGAACGAGGAGGTTGGGTGTGTGTGTGTGCGGGGAGCAGGCTGATTTATTTGGCTTCGAAAACCGTTTCCTATTTGAAAATATACATCACGATTCCGTAGTTAATTAAATTTCAATGGTTTTTTAATAGCACGGTACCCGCGTTCGACGAATTATCGCCCAGCAAATTGTTCGACGCGATGAAATTATCTGATCGGTCATTAACGAACACTCATTCTCTCTCTCTCTCTTTCGAAGCTTTTCATTTTATATAATCTGCGAACCGACTGATTAGCTAGCTTATTATTCGCGAATTTGGTCTTATCTCACCGGGGTAAAACCCACTCTCACCCGCTTCCCTCGCCCGATAAGATAAGTTTTCGTATATGTAAATTGATTGCGACGAACCGAAAACATAACGCTCGAGTTTTGCAACGCCGAGGATTTATTTATTCAGATTTTTAGCGTTTTGAGTTTGAACGGCGATGATCCTAGTTGCGGCGCACTGAACGGCGGAGGTCGGCGATGAATAGGCGTGGGTGGTAATAGGAGGGACAGGGGGTGAAAGCTGAAGATGAATTCACTTTTCGAATTAATTAGCGAAAATTTTCACCACTCGCTACATCAATCATACGAAATTATCTTTTGTGGTTGACATTCGCATGCACCGATCGCGTCCATGTGATAACGTATCTGCACTGAAACTTTTATTATTTATTTATTATATTTTTTTTTTAAATAAAAAATAAAATGACCGTAAATAAGTTTGAAAATGTGCTTTTCATAATAATATCGTTTATTCTTTTGCAATGCTGCATTAAATCTGGCTATACGAGTATTTAAATATTAACCATTGACGATACATTGAGAAATTCTTGACCGATCCAAGTTCTGAAGTTCCAGGAGGATAGAGGTCTCCTTTGGCGAATAGCTTTCCTAATTTGAATTTTTCTTATTAGAAACCAGTATACAGTACTGTATATTATAGTTTTGTTAAAATAATCTCATTACTTTTTATGGCAGAAAGTGTGGCAAAAAATTCCTTTTTGCTTGCTTTATTTTTTATTGATGTGGTTTAAGTTTTATCTCTGTACATGTATTTACTAATAAACACTTCACTTATACCGGTAGTACAGTAATTTAAATATTTATTTTCTATTTTTTAAGTGGCAAATTGAAAAGAAGGCAGGCATTTTGTTTGCCATTTAAAGAAAAAAAATTTTCCAGCCGCATCATTATTAAGTGTGGACACGTGTTAGGGATAAAGTTTGGTCAAGTGTGGACGAGTTGGGGTTTTTTTCGAAATTGATCGCATTTAAATCGAACAGCTATCGAATAAGAACGATAAACTCGTAATAAAAAGAGGGTGGGATTGAAGTGTGTGGGTGGTGAAGGCTGGTCAACCGCACGATTGACCGCGATCGACGGGCTTCACAATATCTAATTTACATAGGAAGCATGACGAAGGAGAAAAATTGGATCTGGGATCACATTTTCCTCGGAACGACGACCATTATCTCTCACTCTCTCTCTCTCTCTCGTATCTATGGAACAAGAAAAAGAAAGAATGAGAGAGACGAAAAAAAAAAGAGATATGTTTGAGAATTGAAGTCACGATGACTAGGTCGATTACAGTTTTTGGTAAAAAGGACTGCGGGGCGCACTCTCCGTACACTGAGACGTCGTTCAGCGTGCGTTTAGATCATGGCTTTTTCGGTTGGGAGACTTAAGAATGACAAATGATGCGTTATTTGGAAATGGCGTCGTCGTCGTCGAAGTCTGTAACTCTCCATCAACTCACCCATTTATCTCGTTTCACTCAATTCATCGCTACAGCTCTCTTTCAACTTAACTCTCGAACGGAAATTTTTGTTTACTATTTCCAATCGAAATGATTCTATATAGAGAGACTGGCTCTTGTTCTGTCAAAACTAGTTGAGTTGTAAAATAATTTTAAAGGATTCTTCCTATTCGAGTTTAAGAATACCGAATTGTGATGGTGTTTTTAACACTTAGAAATATATTACTCTACTGTACAGTACTTGTATTCTGGTTTTGAATAACTTTATTCAGTAGAAAAAAGTTAATATTTTGCTTATGTCATTAATAATAATTAACTTACCATTTAATACGCGAAAAAAAAAATCAACTTATTTACTTTATTTTTTTAAATTAAAGTAAAGGTAGTCGTTTTTTTAATTATTTCGAATTCGAATTATTTCTGACAATACAGTACTGTATTTTAATTGTTTAAAAATTAAATCTTACTGATTTTCTTGGACAAATTGAGGTAAATTAAAGATGCGTTTTTCATTTTATTACTGTGTTTGAAATATTTATTTATTTTTTATACAGTATATTTCTTTATTTTTTTGTTTACAGTTTTTCGTGCAAAGCTGTGAACTTGAGCCAGTTTAACCGAACATGTTTACTGTTATTGAACGTTAAATGTGTGCGAAGCGTTAATGCGTGTAAAATCTCGCGATTATTTTCTTTTAAAGGCAGTTTGTAAATGGAAAAAGGCAGGTGTTAAGTGTTTAGTCAGCTGCAGGTGTGAGCTAGAGAGAGAGAGAGAGAAAGTGATTGTGGGTGGTTAAGGAGCCTGAGGGAAGGTGAAGAAGTGAGATGAAATGTTATCGGACTGGGAATCACAATTAGTGCAGTAGTTCGAAATTGCTGATTAGCTTTTTTTATTGCTTTTTTATACAGAATTTGGTTGGGTGAGCGTGACTGAGCCGTTTGGGATGAGTTTTTATTTCTTGTTTTTTTTATAAAAACAAATCGAGGCGGGCCCAGTGTATATTGTTCGCAATCAGATACGTGGCGGGTCTTGAGATATATAGTAAGTGGTGGGACTTTCAACCTGATTTATTTCTATTACCTTGATTTTTATTCAATTTGTGCTTGCCGTGTAATTAAATTTACTATTACGTGATAACGTTCAAAGTACAAATACAGCGGTAATTTTATTTTCCAAAAAAAAAAAATCGGTGTTTTTCTCCGCGAACATCCAATTAGTTAAGTGATTTTAAATATATGTACACCAAAAAGTATTATAATAATACGAGCTTCGATTAAAAACCGCAATAATTAATTTTATTTTTCATAATTCTGCACAGTCAAATTTAATGGTTTGTTTTTTTTTTTTTGCACACTTTTTATTCTGTCTTTGATTTGACTTATGAAAAATATGTTAAAACCAGATACTGTATGGTAGTGGTTGTTATGCTATAATTTTTCTTGCATTTTATGAATGATTACCGGGTACGTATTAATTTCGCTTATCTTTTAAAACCGTCGGACTTAAATTTATCTCCATTATAACATTAATCTTTTTGTATTTTTGTTAATTTGTTGATGTTGGTGTCACCTCGACATCATCAGCTTGATTAGTATTAGCGACGCCGTAGAAAAATGCGTTTTGGGGAGTTTCATTCGCGTTCTCGGGGTTCCGACTACAGTACTAACAGTACTTTATGCAGTGCGCTAAGGTTGGAACGAGAGGTCTAGGGTCCATTTAGCACGAATAATGACTTCCTCGTAACGGCCTAGAGGTCGCTGTGGGACTATACGACGCCTGGCATAGAGCGCGAGAGAGACCTTTTTCCCCGCCGCCCGATGACTTAAAACGAGTGCATTATGGGGGGGATTGCAGCTCAACCTTATGATCGCCATTTGGAGTGAAGGAAGAGATATTCAGCCTAACTAGTCTCATCCGACGTAAGAGTGAAGCGCGGTTGACGGAGGACACCGATGTTGAGCCGTTGAACTAACCCAAGGGATGTATATGGAGTGGGAGGAAAGGATGGGTGGAACCAAAGCGCGTTTTCAGATTTAACTGGACTGATTTATGGTAAAGGGTTTTTGGCAATGGAAGAGGGTGGTGGTAGAGGGTCATCGTAGCATACCATCCCTGCCTCCTCCTCCTCCCACCTACGAACAACACGCTGAGTTATTTGTCTCGGGAGGATTTGGAAGGGGAAGAAGAACGAACGTAAGGAAATGCGCGGGTTCTGGAAGTGATGCGAGTAGTTCACACTCCCGAATCCTCCTCCTCCTTCTCCTGGGCTCCTCCCCAAACATCAAGGGATAAACCATAAAAAAAAAAATGCATTTTGGAGATGAACCAAAACTTTTTTGACTTTTTTAAACTTTTTTTTCTTTTTTTTGGTTGCGTATATCATCGAGTTTAGGTTGAGAAATTATTTTTGTATCCACCTTACATGCTCGTCTGTCATCTTTGCCGCCGGGTCTTTTAAGATTTATTTAGGCGAAGAAGTTTGTTGGGGGTCAAACGTTGATGTTATTTATTTGGGGGGAGAGGGGGAATGGATAGGAAAAAGGACCTTACCTTTTTTGATTATTAGTTTTTTTCAATTTTGAAATTTAATGAGCAAAAGTTGAGTTTCTGTGAGGAGAAACAGCGAAAATTTCTAGAGATTTTGTTTAATATATGGGAAATAAAACTGCAACAATGATAAACAAGGTTAATTACACGTAAACGAAATGTAAATGGTTTTTCGTAAATTAAAAAAAGTAAATATTAGTACGAATTAGTTTGTTGAAAGGGCTGTTCACTTCGTAGTCATTTATCATAAAGCACTTAATCACTTTGTCAACATTTTGTAATGTTAATTTAATGTCATATTATGAGCTTGTCACGTCGAAAAAATTAAATCCTCGACGTGATTAATATCTTTGCGCGAAATTTTATTTTTTCCATAAAAACATGTACAAAAAGAAAGAAAAAAGTGGGATGTGTTTTATCACGATCGTTGTTTACTCGCTTTTTTCAAAACAAATCTCACGAATTTGAAATGGAAGTGTTAGTTGGAGGCAGGCGCGCATGCGCAACCCTGCCAAAAATCCATACTCATAATTTACACCATACGCATCCTCCGAAATTTTCAGATTGTGGGTGTTGATTAATGGTGTTTAGCACTTTTACTACACTCTTTACCATTTATTTACATTTACACAATTTTTTGTTTTATTTTTTTCTGTTTTTTTAAACATTTTCTTTAGACAACTTTGGGAAAAGTTTTGAAATTTTACATTTTATCTATTGCGAAAAGATCTTTTGCAAATCTGATTTTATTTTTGTATTTTAAAAAAACCTACTTAAATCTAGAGAAGGAGAGAGAAAAAAACCAGATTATTTTTGAATAATAAGTTTTTAGCGGAGAAAAAAATATTTTAATAAATAAATAAAAAAAAAAAGCTCTCTGCACAGCGAACTTCCAAAGGCAATTGGCTCGATATTATTTAGACACTGGATTAAGTACAAGTAGTTTCTAATTGCGAACAAACAATCTATACTGCTAATTGAAGAAAAGTAATCAGCTCAGTGAAGAAAATCCAATTAGATTTTCTTCATTTAAGAACGTGATTACTGGTCTTCTTGCAAATAACATTCTTCATTTGGAATACGAATTTTGACATTCAGGACTACTGGAAACACTTTTTTAAATAAAAAAAAATAATATACAGTAGGTATACAATATAAATGTAAAATTTATTAACTTTTGCTGATGTGGCTTTTACATTGGAATTGAGAATTAATGCAAATTGAATTTTACGGCGCCGTTAAATTTTAATCTGTTAAATCCAACTGTTGTTAATTTTAATAACGAAAAAAAAAAAAACTACTTTTACAATAATTCATGTCGTATATTTGGTCAAAATCTAATTGAACTTTTTCTAGTTTTTATTATCCTTTGAATTTTTTTTTTTTTTTTAATTTAGTTAACGATGTCTACCATTTCGAAATGAAAAATGGATGTCCCGAGTCATATAATAACAATCCAAACCCTGAAATATTTAGCATAATATTCGAAACGGCGAGCGGTGATTTGCATCGACAGTGTCGGTGAGGGGGTATGAATATCAATGGCTTTGTGTTTACCTGAAGGGGGGAGGGGGGGGGTGAATGACAAGGAGAAAGTTTGATCAATGCTTTCACTTGATTACTGGGTTATATAAGGGAGGGGGGTGAAAATGTTATTGATAACGAGAGAGTTAACACGTTTCCACCACCTGTCGTTTTACATTCAGCACTTTTTTTTTTGATTTTTATTATTTAGCCGAGCATGCGCTGCGAGAAGGGGAGCGAGGAGCTCGTCCGATTCGGTTTCGGAACCGAAAACCATAAAATACATTTCGGTTAATAAAGCGAGTAAAGATATTAAATAAAGTGCAACTTTCCCCGAATTTTATTTTCGACTAATTTTCGACGATTGAAAGTGGGAAGTTTTTTTTTTTATCGTATTTTTTTTTCTGAGGTACCTTAGTCGATATTATTCGAACGGAAATTGGTATCGATTTCATTCAGGTTTTCCTGTGGTTGATTTTTTTTTTAATTGTGTTTCATTATTGTTACGGTAATTAATTTATGCGATTCGTTTATTTATTTTTTTTTCAGCGTGTATTTTTGGTTTGGTTTGAAATGTAATCGTTTTTATTGGGAAGAAGGTGGCGCTGTATTTAAGGCACGTTCAAATCCGTTCTGACATTTTAGTTGGACGATTTATTTAGCCGTGCTTCTTCGTATTATTATTATACATGTACACTATATTTTTCTTTCTTTTTCTTGCACGTCTTCTTCATATATAATTTTCTTCCTCCCCTTTTGACAGCCCAGCGGGAATTTTGAAAAATGAAATGAACATCGTCCCTATGGAGGAGACTTCGCTAGTAGTGTCATGTTCCGGATTCCAACTTTTAAATTTTTTTTTGTTTGTTTGTTTCTCTTTTGACCAAAAAAAAAAACAACTTTTTTTCAACTTATTTCTTTCTGTTGTTTTTAGTTCCCATTTTTTTCTCGCTTTCTTTCAAAAAACGGAAAGGAAGTTAAAAATATATAAAAATAGTAATCACGAGTTTGGATGAGGGTAGTAAAAATATTTCATTATCTTATCATGTTTAAACTCTCCATTCGCACGAGTTCTAGGCACGCGCTTTCGCTTTTTTACTGCTTATTTTTGTATTAAATTTACGATATACGGAGTATTTTTTTAAAGAAAAAAAAATCTTTTAAATTTTTGGATTTTTTTAAATTCTTATTTTTTTTTTTTTGTTAATGCCTTAGTAAGTTTGACACAAAATACTGCTATTTCAAGCCAAATTGAAGTTTCAATTATTAACATTTTTTGGACTTTTTTTTTCCTAACAATCTAAGTTATTGCTATGGAAAACCAGGAAAGCTAGACCAAACTTACCCGAATTTTTATCAGAATCTGATTAGTACGTGTAAATAATTTATTGAATTGAATTTCAAATTCTATATCGGTTCCGAAGTTCCAATTTGCGTGAATTTGGAGCAGACGAGAGAGAGTTTTAACTGAAAAGTTTAAATAAAAATGAAGACGTTGAAATATTTCCGAACAGATGGTTTACTGATAATGGAATAAACAGATATTTGTCTCAACACGGAAGTATATCGTCTGCGCGTCAACTTTTGCCTCTCGAGATTCGCAAAAATATATATTTGTCAAGAGCTAATGATAAACCGAGTTATTTTTTTTACTATACTGTATTTTTACTTATTTATCTGGACTATTTGAGCCCTGTTATCTGCGCGCATTCTTCCCGAATTGGGAAAATGGATGAGGGAAAAAGTTTATCTTAACTATTTGGCGAGCTCTAATAATTTAACGAGGAGGATTTTGAAAAAGCTTTTAACTGGCTAAATCTAAGGCGTAAGTCGAGTGGCTTCTGCTCCGATTTATTAGTGACAGCTAATAAAAACAAAAGACTGAGAAGCGAGCGTCAATTAACCGCTTTACGACACGCACCATACTCTTGTTAAATCAACCAGCTCCATTTAAAAACTCTTCTCCGTCTCTCTCTCTCTACATAAAAAAATGATAATTTCTTTTTTTTTTTTTAAGATAAAATTTGATATCGCCAGTCAATGTCACTAAATTGAATTACATGTAAAACAGGGTTATCGTATGACACATGTCGACCATTTTAGTTATCAATTAACAACGCCCGCTTTACATGCCTGTTTACTTAGTCTCGTTTACAGCGAGAGCTTCTTTTCCGCATTCGTAACATGGAAAAGCCATCTCATGTTGAAAATTTAATATAGATATTTTTTTTTTTATAATTACATCTTCGCAGAACGATGAAAGATTTCGATTTTTCGCTTATTAAATTTTATTGGTAAAATGCCTGTCAACATTTTTTATTTTTAAATTAATTATGAAGGGTGTTTTTATTTTGTTTTTATTAATTTTTAAATTTTAGGGAAGAAAAGTATTTCAATTGCAGGGAAGATAAAGTAAATAATATACGTTCAATGAAAAATCATTTTGCAGTTCTTTTGCGAATTATAATTATTATTAGTAAATTATCTGCGCAAAAATTTCGTATTTGCTGCATTTATTTATCTCTTAAAAGTACATTTTTTACAAACAAATTTCACTCATTCAAATGTGAATACACGGGAAATAAATTTAGCTTAAGAAGAAAAATTATCATTTAAAACTGTTATTTTTTAGAACTGGAATAATTATCTAAACTGTTTAAAAAATGTACCGTAAATTTTTTATGGAATCTTACAATTTTTAATTTACGTCTATTTTAACAAGAAAAATAAGATTAGTTTTTAAAGGTAAAAAAAAAATTAAGCGAGAAACCGTATAATCCTGAACTCGATAATTAGATAAATCAGAACATCTTGGAAATGTAAGAAAAATAATAGATTAAAGAGCTGTCATTTCCGCGAATTTAATTAATTATTAATTTGCAGAGCAAATACAGTAATTAAGAAAAAAAAAAGAGATTTGTATTGTTTAATAATTGAATTTCAACCTAATTTTAATTTTTGAGAATCATCTTATGAGGGGGGGGGAAGTAAATTACAGTAGAGAATAATTTAGTATTTAACGAATTTTACGAGGTTAATGGACGATTGTACTTTTAAAGTGCCGATGTTTATGCGGTGGAAACAGGTGGATATTCGGTTATTCCGTGGCTGGTATTCAGTCGAGGGTTTGAATGGTCTGTTGGGATTTTTGTTGTCGCAGCGAGTGGACGTTGGGTTGTTGATGCAGATGTGGGTATGGGGTGGGGTTCCGGGACGGGCGTTTCCTCCTAGGGATCCTTTACCTACGAAATGTTTCAATTTGATTGTTTTTGAAAGACTCACTTTGTCACTCGTGTTTACTTGCTTTTTTTTTTTCGCTTTTCTTTTCGGACTGGCTGTGGGGTTTTTGGTCGCGGGACTTGTTTTCTCGGGCTCACTCGCTTTCTGCGACTGACTCGTTTTTTCCGACTGGCTCCTCGTTTGCCTTCTACCGGTTTATTTTTGGAACGATTTCTTAAGAGCGGATATTTTTTCGGTTTGTACCTGACCATGCCACCTCCGAGATCTTCATACGAGCTTCCTTTGAAGGTGTTTGGATTAATTTTTGCCTTATCTGATTTTGCAGCGAACGTCGACATATTAAATTGTAACTCTTCGATCGAAACAATGAATTTTATAGGTCAAAACAAACTTTCGAGACGTTACGTAAAATTTTGTTCTATTTTATATACGGTATTTTAAATTGGAAATTTTTTTTTTAATTTTGTGCACGTGTAATTAAAATGAGGCGCGCGCAGTTTCCAGTTTTTTGGATTCGCATTTTTGCAACATGTATTTTTTTTTTTTTTGCGCCATAATGTCAAAATACTTTTCGAACCTCGGAACCTGCTCATTCTGTCGTTTCTTGGTTTGCGGTTTTGACGTCGTCGTTAAGGTGCATTATCGTCTTCAAATAACCAGGTTATTTGTTGTTCAAAGTGCGAACAAGGTCGAGTGACCTTGAGCTGACCACTAACTACCAAATAGGACTAAAAAGTGGAAGAGAAGCCCCGGGTGGGAGAGGAGATCGTAAATAATTTTGGCTGGGTCTCAGTGTCCACCGGCTGGCTCGATGATTGCATCTCACGCATCCTGCAATATATCATCCTGCCCAACTACGA
Source organism: Polydesmus complanatus (assembly GCA_034692225.1). Taxonomy (NCBI): domain Eukaryota; kingdom Metazoa; phylum Arthropoda; class Diplopoda; order Polydesmida; family Polydesmidae; genus Polydesmus; species Polydesmus complanatus. The sequence goes on along the minus strand of JAQGAZ010000222.1, from coordinate 13,086 downwards.
TCTGCACTGTATTTACTATCGGTCAACGTGAAAGGAAGTTGTTCCTTTTTTCCTCTATAAACGTCAAAAAACAAAAACTAGGTTGAACCAGGTAGACTCAATATGAGATTTCAACCTTGGAAAAAAAAAAAAAAACTTTTTTTCTTTGAAAACAACTAATGGAGTGTGCATCCATCGCGGTCAAAACTCTAACGGTTCATTAACAAAAGGGTCACAGTTAATGATGCTATGCATTTTTTTTTCTCTCTCTTTCTTTTTGCTAATACAAAAACTTTGATGGTGGCCTATAAATACTCCCCCCCGCAATTTTTTTAACCCACCCCCGAACGGTTGGCCCCAGAACACCTTGAGGTGTATGGGTGCTACTCGCTGACTATTTGCGCTGCTCTCATTTGCGCATGTGTGGAACAGAAATATAACAATCTGTGGAAAGAGAGGAGGGGGAGAGGAAGAAAAAAGAATTTTCGGTCGTAAAAATCTTCGGGAGAGAGAGAGAAAAAGGTTGTTGGGTTAACTAGATGTAGATTTGAAGGGAGTGGGTAGTGTGATTGGTGTTCCTCTTTGATTCGGTACCGACTCATGTCATATGGTTCCTTCCCGAATTTGGCGGATCCTCGGAACCCCCCTCTCTCTCTCCCTACCTCCCTCTCTTTGCTTTACACAGTGCGTGCGTGTGTTAATCGTTTTTGTTTAAAGATTTCTGCCATAGTTTCCTTTTTGTTTTGATAATTAGATTGGGAATTGAATTGTGTTGGGTGGGAGGTTGCGCGGGTGAAACGAAGGGTGGTATATGGCAGGAAAAAAATTGGGAAGTTTTTTTGGGGGGAAAAATGTTTGAGTTTCGACGAAAGGTTCATATGGGAGACACATGCTGGCCATTTGCATCTGTTTACTCAGCTCCGGTTCACATCTGTTTCTTTCACGGGTTATGGAAATGAGTAAACCCACGTCTTACTTATTGGTGATGAATTTTTCACGCCTTTTAAATCATATTATAAATATTTTATGGAATTTAAAAAGACAAAAAAAAAAAAACTTATGCTTTTTTTTTTCGATTCGTTTAAAAGCTGGGGGTCGAAAATGAGGCGAGACGTTACAAAAACAAAGAATAAAAATTATTGTAAACATTGGTTTTTTTTTCATCGAATAACATCGACGAGTTTTTGCTCGTCGTAAATTTTGTCTTTTTGTTGAGAAATGTCGAATTATACTGTCGATAAATATACAAAATTTAATCGATTGCTGCATATAAATCTTCAGTTTGCTTGATTTTGAAACAATAGCTTAGTTTATAGTTGAATTATTATTAGCAATGTTTCCATTAAATGTAACATAACCGCAACCAAAAAGATATTTATATTGAAAATATTTCACACAATTTCGATTAAATGACAAAAATCAAGCGATCGATGTAATGTGCGGTATTTAATTACTGTAATGTATATTTAAAAAAAATTAATCGTTTTTTTTTATTACGGTAAACATGATTATCATCTTGCCTTTTCCGCCTGAATAATACTCTGCTACAGACGAAACATTGTAGCCTACATCAAGATGATTAAAAAATTTCTAGAGTTCCGGTTAAAAAATGGTGTTAAAACTTAATTTTAATTGGCATTCTTTCGCTCGTTATTTTTTTTTTTTTTTTTGTCTTTCTCTTTTGTTTTTTATTTTCTTTTCTAGCTTCTATCGAGAATCTCGGAGGAATGTTAGGAGAAAGTGAGTGAGAGAGGGTTGTTTAACTCTTATCTTCCAAGAATTCTTTTTTCTTAAAGATAAAGAAGAAGAAAGAATAAAAAAAAAATTCTGTTGTTGCATCGGTTTTGACGCTTAAAACGCTCTTGACAATACACTTTGAGAGTCGGGGAAGATAATTTCGACTTTTGCCTAGAGATGCGCTTTCGTAGGGTGTTGCGTTCCGGCGATTGAACGAGAGTGAGTTGCGAGTGAAGAGAGCAAGCAGCCCATCCATCCAAAATGGCTCTTGAAGAGCATAAAAAAAAAAAAAAAAGAATAGTAAAATCCTTTTGAACGATAAAGTAAGAAAAGCTCCAAAGTACATTGTAGCCTTTAATCTTTATCTAATGGATTTACAATGTACACTAAATTGTTTTATCTCGAAATGGAATCGTAGCGCCGCTGCCTTTTTTTATTTTTATTATTTTTGGTTATCTTCAATTCCGTGTTTTTTCCGAGTGAAGTTTCGCATTTGTCTCTATGTCACGCCATCATTTTATGATTTCGGGTATTTAAAAATCCATTTCTTTTTTTTAACCCCGAATGTTTTTTCGCGCTTTTAAATGTCTAATTTTTTTCTTTTTTATGTTTTATTGTTATTTACGTTTTTTGTTTCGTATTTTTAAAAATATCAATGCGAATATTTTACGTTTTTTAAGAGGGTTTTATCGTCCAAGTGGCACGAGTTTTTAACGCCGGTTCCGGATAAAAAAGGGTGGTGGAGATAAATTTTAAGTTTTTTTTATTATTTATTTATTTATTTTTTGTTTTGATGGGGAGAAAAAACTTCCGGGGCTAAACAGCAATTTGTATTTTGAGTTGGCAGCGTTTTGTTTTGTAACGCCTCCCTGCGGTAGACCGATAGACGACGCTAGATGTATCGATACGAAGACCGAGAGGAGTGAAATTACAAACGAAAATTTTTTTTTTTTTAGTAATTTAAGGTTTTTTTTTTTTTTGCTTTGTTTTTTGACGAAAGCCGTCCGCGATCTTGTTTTCCCCCTCAGACTCGAACTGTATTGTAGCTGGTGAATTTCAATTTGTTTATTGTTTTTCATCTTCCGCCGTTTTTCTCTCCTCTTCTATATAATATTGGTATATTTTCTTTCGTCTTCTTGGTTTTATTTTTGTTTTTGGGAAGCTGATGTTTATGAATAATGGATGTGGCATCGTCCTGCCCATGTCCATCGTCATCGAACTAACAACTTGTACCGTTAGAGCCTATTATTTTTCTTTCACTTATTTTCATATTATTGTGCGTCGTAGATTTTTCTTTTGACGTTTATGTCATCGTTTGAAGCTGATGGCCTTGATAAGTACTTTTTTTTTTTTTGATTTTACAGAAATAAAATAAAACTTATTTCGAGAGAGGGAGAAAGAAACTATCCGTTTTTATTTTGGTAACAAATTCTTAGACAAAATAAATAATAAGAGAAATAAAATACTGTACGACGATTGTTAGAAATGAAAGGTTCGGATTTACGGCAATGCTTAATTTTATCACATTTATTGCTTTCGTGAACGAGCGGTTTGATTTTTGCTTCGTTAATTTTTGTTTTGAAAGAGTGAAATGTTGAAATTTGCGTGCCTTTTCAGAGTTTATCTGATGAAAAATGGATGCTGTCTTCGCACATAAGTTAAATTTGTTTGTATTTTTAAATGGATATGAAACTAATCGGATTTTAATAAAATTTCGGTGCAATTAGGGACGAGCTTGGTTTTAGAGAAGCATTTCAATTCCGATGCATAGAACTCGCGTAGATGAAAGGGTTTACTTCGATGTAAATGCAATTTGGAAGCGTTTTAAATTTACCGGTAATTATTTTTAATGGGAGAGACTCTATTCTTACTCAAACACTTTGTTTTTTAATTATAAACAACTTGGTCATTATTAATTTAAACATACTGGGAAAAATACGTAACAATAAAAAAATCCAATTGACAATCCGTCAATTTTTAAGATTATCTTACTACTCGCGTATCATTCTCTGTTCAAATGATTTCAGTTGCACTTTTATCGACTCGAAAGTAATTTAATTTTGGGGTTTGCAATTAAAATGTACACATTTGAGTAGAAGGATGAAGTGAACGAGTAATATTGACTTGTAAAAGTTGTCGGAGTAGCCACGAGCAAATATTTTCAACTTAAATTCGTATTTTCTGATGTACAGTAGAGTAATAGAATTTTGGTAAATGGACACTCAGACTCTTCCCTCGTTAGGTTACTTTATAAAATATTAGAAATTGGTTTCTCTTCATTTCAGGTTATCCATTTATTGTAAGCAGCGTTTTAGGCTTTTAAATTCAGAAGTAAAAAAAAGTTTTTTTTTTTTTTTTTTTAACTTTTTCTTCATCATCTCTCTGCATTACCGTACTGTATATAAAATTTTTATTTTTATTTTCAATTTCTTCGAAAGCGACGTGTGCGAGGGGCGGGAAGTAAATGGAGGGGGGGGGGGGGGGTATAGGGTTAGGATTTTCTTTAATTCCGGCGAATGTATTCAATTTTTTTTTATTTACGTTCATACGTGTTTTTTTTTTTTCGCTCTTTTTCCTTTCTGATTAAATATTTAACACCGTTGCCGTCTAAAGTGAACCTTAATAATCCAAAGACATGGTATTATTTACTGCAGCTACCTCCCAATGCATAACAAAACCACCCCCATTCAACCCACTCTCTATCTCATCTTCCGTTTAAGAGCGTACACGCAATACGTTAAGGTAAATGAACGATAACGTTACCGGTGTATACTGTATGTATATGGAAGAAGAAGAAAAAAAAAAGAGAAGCTTTAATGATCTTCAGGCGTCGGATTTCTGCAAAAATAAATTTAACCCAACTCTCTCCGCGGTTCCAAAACTTTTTTTCTTTTTCACTCGACGATGGCGCATGCGCGCGTTTTAGCCTCGCAAATATACATTAAACTGATTTATCGCTTATAAATGAGAGTAAAAACTCGATATTTAGATGTAAAGTGAAGTGGAACGGAGTTGTAATGGAGGTGAAGAATGGGTGGGCCTAGTCGCAAGGTGTATACAGTATATTATATACATAGTAGGAGGCTGAAAAAGGCACTTGAAATGTTATAAATTAAGAGCCGGAGCTTCTTGATTACTTAGTTTTAACCTCGGCTTAATGCGTTTGCTAATATTTTATTTGCCCAAAGTGCATCGTATCGTTAGCCAAAGTAATTCGGAGAGGGAACAACCCATCTCTATAATAATAATAATAATACCCGTACTTGGAATTTTTTGAGTTTTTCGACTCTTTGCTTGTTCGCCTTACTTTAGATACATCCAACCCACTCGCAAATATGGTTTATTTATGAGGATCGACGCCGCTTAATATGCTATATACAATACGGGGTGGCGCGGAAATCTTATTTAAAAATTAATTCCTTATCTTTTCAAAGAAACGGAATATTTGTTTGCGAGTAGGCTTATACAGTATTTACTGGGGAATAAAATTTGCATTTGTATAGAATAATTCTCTATTAGCAATTTATAAGATAAAAAAATAATGTTATATACCACGCGGCCTAAATACTGTACATGTATAACATATTTTTTTTAGTCATTGTTGTTGTCCAAGATAAATAAAAACAGTACTGTATATTAAAAAAAAGTACGTTGGATTTCTTCCTGTTTAATTCGTAAAATTGAGTTAAGATAAGAGCTTTAATTAGTTTATATCTTTATCGTATTTTATTATCGAATTGGAAACGAAAAGTTAATACTTCGTTAAATCGGTTGTAATTTAAGACTTTGACGATGAGGAAATTTGGTATAAAAAAAAAAAGAAGAAAAAGAAAGGGAAGAAGAAAAAAAAATCTTGTCTAGGAATGAAATTAACACTAATTGCGACTAATTTTGAAACGAGGAGAAAGATATAGATAACGATAATTTTATCTTAATTAAATATTGTTGCAGGAGAAAAGTAGCGATCGTTGGGTAATTCACTCGGTATAGCGATCGGTTAAGAGTGAATGAGTGAGGGAGGAGAGTGGGTGGAAGCATCTTTAATTTTAATTCGACATTTGATACGCTTAAAATGTACGTAAGAGGAAACACTTAGGGTTTTTACTTTGCTCCTTTTACAATCATTTGCATACGTAAGTGAACTAAGTTAATGCAATAATGTCGGGTTTCTTCTTAAAAAAAAAAAAAAAAAAAAAAAGTTGATTTGATTAAGAAGAAATTTAACAGCTCTCTCCTATCTTTTTTTCTCTCTCTTTTTTTATTTACGTTTTTCGTCTGCTTTACTTTTATTTTTATTTTTTTTTATGTTCTTAAAGAGGAGTAGAAACACTATCGAACAAATTGCTGGAATATTATAGATAAATAATTTAAAAGCGTGTATTGAATATTTCTTAAGTGTTCTTAGTAAAGTTGTTTAGCTGCCTTTTTTTTTTTCTTAGCAACTTTTTTTTTTATTTTTTATTTTGGTAAGTTAATTTTGTAAACACTCCAGATAACTCACTCTTCTTTTAAAGTGAATGCAACGGTGTTCGAAAGAAAGTTATAGCGTCATAACCAGTGGAAACTCATTGGAAATGACGACACAGACGAATCAATATTTTGAAATGGAAATTTTTTTTTTTTTATTTTTATTTAAAAATTAGCATTTGAAGAAAAAAAAAAGGATTAAATTAGTATAAAAAAAAAATGTTATTATTATTTTTAATTAGTGGTTTGCTTTAATTAAATTTTTAATGGTTGATTAAATAATAGGCAAAAGACGATTTTAAGTAGAAATTATCTCGAAATGTCTGTTTTGTTGCTCATTTTTTCGTTTGAAGTTTATGTATAGCGGCATGCATTTTTTTGTTTTTTCAAAAAAAAAATAACGTTTGTATCATCTTTTATATAATGCCGCTTTTCTACGGAAAGAAAAAACCTCCACAACCCTCATTTTTTTTTTTCTCCTCCGCAGAACAAAAATTCCGAAATTGTAATTTAAAAGACCTTTTTTATACACTTGAAATCATCCAAGGTTTTCGTCAAATTAGATTTTCTTTTTTTTTTTTTTTGTTGAAGACGAAAAAAAAAGTCGGAATTTGACGTCTTAAGTAATACCCGCATTAACTTCTCTACCCTCAAACTTTTTTTTGATTTATGAGCGAGAATAACGTTATAATTTGCATAGAAGTTAGTCTTTAAAACAGTCCCATTCTATTTAGGCGCACAACGCAGTAAATTACTACGGATACGTGTTACTAATCCGATATAGCAAAAATATTACTATCATAATAATTTAAAAATTAATTTTTATCTTGTTATAAATATTTATTCGGCCGCTTATTTTTCTTTTCATTTTGCACACTTTTTTTTTCCTCTCCGCCAAAAAAAAATATACGGTATATAATTATTATCATCGCTGGTAATTTATGGTCAACAAAAGCTTAGGTGAGATGTACAAAACGTATACTTAAAACACCTCCTATTTCTAGTCCAACCGCATACATATGCATGTATTACTACTGCAAAAGCATTGTACTCTCTGTCTACAGGTGTGTGCACACAAAAACGACCTACGTTTTTCAAAAAACATTTTTTGATATATGGCTTATAATTATAGAGAAAAATTGCCTGTTTTTACACCTTAACGGATATGTACGTAACGTATTGAGGGGTAAAAAAAACAAAACATAAGGTACCTTACTCACGTACAATAATAATGTACCGAGATAGAGAGAGAGTTTTCGTGTTTGTTTCATAAATTAGTCTGCGTGAAATTTTAAATTTTCTACGTTCGTTTCTATTAACATCCTGCGATTTTCAACTACATATTTTCTACCGCTTTGCTTTCATTTTATTTCGTAACCAAAAAAAAAAATATATGTACTTTTAATTTTTTTTATATATTGTATAATATGTATAAATATGAAGTGGTACTTTTATTTTTTTTTTCTTCGAGTGTGAAAATCATACGAGATAAGTAGTGAAACAACATGACGTGTGGGACATGCGCCGTATGTGTGTAACGTACGAGCTTTGGGGAAAAAGTAGGTAAAAATAATGTTGAATCGAATTAACCCGTCTGACTCTTTCGCTATTAAATTTATGTACATTTCACGCTCTTAAGAACTTGTTTTTTTTTTTTTTTTTTTTAAGAATGAGAGAGGGAAAAAAATACCGAGAGAGAGAGAGAAAAGGAAATAACTGCTTATTAATTCCATATTTTTTTACACTTTGTTTACACCTTTCTACATTATTATGAAAAGGGGTGCGTTATTCGATTTAGAAACAACAGTGCGTATAAATGATGTAAAATATTAATAAAATTATTTTGAGTAAAAAAAAAATTACGGTTAAACCCCGATTTTACGTTTTTTCAGTATTGAATTGGAAAGAACTAGTTTTTTTAAGGACTATCAGATTAATTTCGAAAGCTGCAGTAATTTTATCATTATTGTGATCAAAAATAAATTCAACTATTTTTTCAGTCTATTAAAATTTAGAAATCGCATATTAATGGTTTAAAAATAGTGCAAACAGATATTTTTTGGGGAACAAAATGTCCGAACGAATCTTTGAGGTTTTTTTCATCGTAGAATTCCGGAGAGAAATCTCAAAAATGTGATGTAAAATTAGCAAGGTGTGTTTCCTGGTTGTGCTCTCAAAAACCATATCCAAATGCGGTTCGAAAGTTAAAAAAAAAAAAAAAAGAAACGGTTCCTTATCTCCGTCCGTCATCGTTGACATACAAATGATACGCATACAAATTATCACTCAAGCAATTTATTACTACGCTCGTAGCTCATAACTCGACTCGCTGCTATTTTTCCAAACTAAATGAATGTAAAAAGCCAGAAAAAAAATGGTTACATATTTTATTTTTTTTTTTTTTGTCTAAAATATGAATTTCTGCATACAGTACTGTGTAGTTGGAAATAGGGTCATAAGTCGCTCATTTTTCAGACAGATTGCACGGAATGATGGGGATAAGTGATTTCCAACACGTGTTTGCAATATCATTAATATGCGGAGGGGTTTATTTTCGGGTTGACGAAACAACGGATGTTTGATGGCGCTGCGAACAAAGCTCGTCGTTTGTTAATCGGTCGGGATTACTCAGGCTGTTTGCGAAAACTCATTTAATGAGCCTGCCGAGATTGTAAATCAAAGCCCAATTGGAAACGACTACCGGGTGGATAAACGAAAGTGTGTATAGGGATTTTCAGCTTTAGGATTTTTTTCAGAAAAAAAATGCCTATACAGTACCAGAAAAAAGGAAGAAGGGGGGGGGGGGGGAGTGAGGGAGGTAAACATCTGGAAAAATTCACGCATCCGTTGGCAAATACAACGTTTTTGCATTTATTTATTCATTTACTAATTTTTCCTTTGCTTTTAATTTTCATTTTTAGCCCTAAGGAAATCGGCATCGAGTTTCTTACATTTTTTTTTCTTCGTTTCTGGCTTATAATAATATTCAATGCATTTATCATAACCTCATTGCTATTTGCAGATTTGTTTGGGGTTTTTTTTTGTTTTGTTTTCTTCGAAAATCTCTCGGTATTATTTTTAATGACGAGGGTTTTCTTAATGCCCAAAAATCGTATAGTAAATCGCGTGTTGATTAAAGAGTAATTTATTTGCATTTTTTTTGTTTTTCGGGAAACGTATTTTTTGGATACACTTGAAAATTGTTTGAATGACGTCGAAACAGCATCGCATGACGTTATACTTTTTGTAAACATGATTCAAGCTGTATAAAAGAACTAAAAGTAAGGCCTACCGTATTTAAATACGGTAACTTGTATTAATAATGCATGGGAAAATTATCGGTTTATTTGCATTTTTGCACAATTTTTAATCATATTTCTGCACTTTCCTGGATGTGCATAGTTTTACATGGACCCGACAGAATACAGTTTATACCGTACGTTAATACCCTATCTGTATTTTATTATTTTTTTTTTTCTTAAAAAAAAAAAAAAAAGGATAAAGCTCGGCACAGTGAGCTCACGCACGCTATTTTTAGATGAAATTTTAGCGAATCCGTTACGCTGATTTATTCGTTTAAAATAGCGTTTAAATTCCCCTCTCTTTTCTTTTTCGTAAAATGACGTTAACCCAAAAATCTAGCGTACAATATTAGGTATTCAGGTGTACGTTACCATCTTTTTTTTTTTTTTTTTTCTAACAATGCTAATTTATTATCTAAATTCTTGAAAGCAAGGGATGAGTTGGTTAACGCCGGTCCACCCAGATGGCAACGCTTTTTGATACATTCCCACCTCACTTTTTGAAAACAAGAAAAGAATTACGAGGCATTTTGGTGTGCCATATCAGATTTTTTTTTAAAAAAAAAATTAACCGTCAACGGAAGGGGCGGGGTTGAGTCGGATGGGCGGGATCTGGAAAAAGATTTCAGGTGCCAACTGAAAGTGAAAATATGCTTCTTCATATTTACGTCATTGGTTACAAAGTCAAGGAAAAAGATGAAATAAAATTTACTTTCACCGAGGGTTTTTTTATTTTTATTTTAAAATTTTTGAGTTACTAAAGTGAACTTTTAATCCTGTTTTTAAACGGATTTTTTATTTTTTTGGAGGGGTTAAAAACATTTGATGGTGAATTATGTGATCTTTTATAATCGCTTACCATAATTTAACTCGAAGTTGATGTGAGGAGGGGTGGAAGAGTGGGCGGTGATAATTATCTGTTATGGAACAACACCTTGTGAACGATTAAGCGTGACGTATCCTGACATTATTTCTATTCGTTTTCTCACCTTTCAAATATGTTTTTTTTTATCTCTCATTTTAATTCATTAACTCACAAACAACTAGTTGACTACAAGCATAAAAGTTATGTTTAATGAAAATTTATTGTTGACAAAATTAGAAATATTTATAAATATCACTTTTTATTATGGAATTATTTTTGAACGTGCTTAAATTTTCTTGTATAAAGTCAGACTTTCCTTAAACTAAAAATCTTGTTTATTAATACATTGGTTCTGTGCGGGACTTTTCAGCGTGAAAATCTTGCTGAATTGACATTTAATTACATTTTTGTCAGTCCAACCATATGTCCCAGGAATGCAGAGCTGAACACTTGCTGAATTTGTAAGTTTCAGCAGTAAGCAAAAGCTGCAACAGACATTAAAATTGACACTTTTTAATTGCACGACTTTTCAGCGTGAAAATCTTGCTAAACTGAAATTTAGCTACATTTTAATGCTTAAAATGTTCAGTCTTTCCGAGGAGTGTCTAGGTGAATCCTTGCTGAATTTGTAAGTTTTAGTAGTAAGCAAAAGGTGCAGCAAGTATTCAAATTTAATAGCGTTCTTTGCTCGAGCTGAAAGGTCGTCTAGAGAACCGTGTGACTTAGGTGTACATTGAAATTTGTTAAATTTTAACTGATAAGTTTCATAGATTTTGTTGCTATAAAAAAGTGGGTTTTAGTTCATTAAAATAATATTTTTTTAACTGATTTTAAATTATATTTCTTCTAAATGAAACACGAATCTAATGCATCTCGTTTAAGATTCTGAACTGAATTTGTTGGAAGAAAAATAATGAAGTTAGTGAGTTTTGGTGTGTTAGGTGTAAATCGCCATCTACCTTTCTTTTATTTTTATTATTATTATTTTTTTTTTGTTGTTGAATTTCGTTTAAGTTGTAAGTGGATTGGGTGGGTATTTGAGGTCAGAAAAGCCAAATCTTACCGTAACTCTCTATTTTAGTGCTTGTTGTTGTTGCTTCAAATGTCGTATTTTATTTTTATGAAGGTTGGTCGAGCTATTAAAAGTTAAAAACACGGACTATTATGAGAACTAAAGGCTCGCATGTTATTTATTTCTAAAAAAAAAAAAAATACCTAGTAAGAAAAGATGGGTGCGCAGGTGTCACTTTTCTCCCTCCTCTCTTACTTTCCACCCATTCCGAATCTAAATGACTGGTAATGCTGGTTTTTATAGATATGTCCACATTTCGACGAGCTATTAAAGACTTAAAAAGCGCATTCACTTTTTCCACGAGCGTGTTCATCACCGCGTTTATTATAATAAGCTCGACTGCCGATACTTATCGCGAGTTTCGGAACACTTTTTTTTAGTTGAAAGCAAATATGAAATTTCAAGTCGTAAAATAAATGACATTCACACCTGCAGGGACTCAAACTCGAAAAATGACAAATTTGTCTAATATATTTTATTTTAAAAAGTATATAATACAGTATTAGTTTCTGGAGTTTTTGAATATTTCAATTTTTATTGAGAATATATATTTATTTTCTAATTTTGGATATTAAATTGAATATTTTTATTTGAATTTTATTAATTAAATATTCAAAATTAAAGAATTTCAAATTTCTTATTTTAAAGCTGCGATATTATTATTCTATTTTATAAGTTGTTGTTTTTTTTTAATGTGAACGGTTTTATAAAATATTTAAATTTAAATTTAATAAAACGGAAGTTGAATAAAATCAATATTTAAACGAAGCGATAAATTGATTTTTATCAATGATTTTTAAAATGCGCGATTGAATTTTTTTTTTTTTCTGAATATAAAAAAAGGGGTTTTTAAATGTTCCGTTTTGATAAGTAATTCACTTGGCCCAATCATTTTGCATGAGGACAAAAAAAAAATGTGCTGATGTTGGTTATTCAGTAGTCCCTTTATTGATGATCATGATTTGAAAATCAAATGACATTTTCCGCCTACTCTTTTCATCCGTCGTCCTAACTCTACCACTACCACCACCCATCTCTATCGGTGAGTGACCGAGAGACAGTCCCTTCCGACTTCCTCTCTCACTCTTTCGCACCGATAAGCAAATTTTTACCGTATGGTAATCGTCTCTTCCTGAATCCAGCTCCATCTTGGGAGCTCCGACTTCCTCTCCGCTGCCAAAATTTTCGAACGACTGATAATAATAGATTACTTTTAATGAAATTATTTTCCGTTCGACCGAACATATTGTGAAACGAAGAAATACTGGAATTATTTACTTTTTTTTTGGTTGGAGAAAAGATATTTTTCATTAATTTTTTTTTTCTTCTTATTTGTATTTTTATTTTCGAAAATTGACTTTAAGGGGGGGATGGGATCACGTTTGATGAATGAAATTAGTTGAGCTGACTCATATTCGCCACATAAACAGAGGTCTTAGGTGGCCAAATAAATGGAATAACTCGGGGTATAGTATTGTAATTTTTGCTAAGATACGACTAAGCTCGACTAATAAAGGGGATGTTACTCGTGGGGATTAAAAGTTTGATTAAAACCCCTGGCATTCTTCACGTGTTGGAGCTCAAAGGATGTTGGGGCTCGCTCAAATGCGACGATGGGCTGGATATATCTCCGGATGACAAAAGTTGGGGGGGGGGGGGGGGGC